>NW_021025352.1:98183-138780 GCF_004153795.1 Camellia sinensis | reverse complement strand
CTTCTGTTGCATGCGTGCCGCGCATCGTTATGATTCATGCATAGAATATGCTTGCTTTCGCTCATGCATAGAATATGCTTTCAATATTGCATAGAATATGCTTTCCATGTTGCATAGAAAATGCACTCTTCCATACTTGCATATAAAATGCTCATATCTCTTGCATAGAAAATGCATTCTTCCTCACTTGCATAGAACATGCATTTTATCGCACTTTCCTGTGCATCTTATCTCACTCGCACTGTCTTGTGCACATTGTATTTCTGTATCACTCGCACTGTCTTGTGCACTCACTTTGGTCTAGGAGACCTTAAATCCTGCATCTCCCCTCGCACTGTCTTGTGAAGTTTCACATTTCTTATCACTCGCGCTTTCTAAATAAACCATGCTGCGGTGCCATTCAAACAAGGGGCAACTTTCTGTTGCCATACAATGTGCTGCAGTGCTATTCAGACTAGGGGCAACTTTCAGTTGTCATGCAGTGTCCTTCAAGCAAGGGGCAATTTTCCTTCGGATCTGAGGTTGTGCATCTCAAGAGTAGGTTTGCCAAAATGGTTTTTGAGAATTTTTACTGAGGTTAACTAATTCTCTTGAAAATTATCCCATTTTTCCAAATGGACCATTTCTTGGACCCAAAAAAGGAAAATTTTCAGTACTCATAGCCTAACTTGCATATTTCAAATTAGACAATTGAACAAGCATGTTAATCTAACTCTCATTTTGGTCAAAATTGTTTTAGTAGAAAGCCAAAAACAAGAAATGGTCAAAATGATGAACTAGGGGCACAGTTGAGTCAGGTGTTCTGTCTTTTCCCCTTTATCAACGCACTCGCCAGAAAGCGCACTCCACTTGCCGGAAAGGGCACCGTATTCGCCAGAAAAGGGCACCACTGACGCTGACCGCAAAAGGGCAAAAAGTTCTCACATCCTCCAAGCAACGAGGTATTAAGCCAAGTATGAAGCATGAACTGGAATGGATCAAGATATTCCACTTCCTCATCTGGACAGATCTGATCACATCCAAACTCCCCAGCAAAGCACCATCAATCGATGTCAGCTGCAAATTTGCTACACACCCCATCTTAGTGCAACCCCTCTGTGGGAGGAACTCACTGGCTGTGAACGGAAGAAAGAGAATCTAGCAGCATGCTAGGGGCAAGAGCCCTTAATTTCATGTTTATTCATCAACCACCCAGGGGAGGGATAAAAAATGAGAGATTGAAGAATAAAGAGATGTGCACTGAGAGAAAAAGTGAGGAAAAGGACTTTTTCAGAAAAATAGAGCTTGAGGGCCGAGTGATGTGAGGATCACAAATGAGAAAGGGTGGGAAACAATACCTGGAGAAACAGGCTCCCTGTGCACGTCTGAGTGTCGTGTCTTTTGTTTTGTCTTGATTCTTGTTTTGAGTCGTTTCGAGTGTTTCTCGATGTGTTTAGGTTGTTTACCTCTTGTTTTTCTTTGTTGAGTCGTTATGCACTGTGTTTAGTTGTAGGCTCAATACCTGGTTGAGAACTCATTTCTTAAATTCAAAAAAATCGTTTTGAGCTCAGAGTGTCGCGCCGCTCTACACATTTGTGCAAAACAAGATTTTGTTCTTTGAAAAACCGCAGGGTTCAACCCAGGTCATATGAGAACAGTAAAACCAGGACCTATCTGAAGCTATACGGGTTCCAAACTGCGAAGCAAAAGAAAAGAAGGAAAATCAGAGCATCTTAGTGTGTTTCGACTTCAGTACATGCCGTGATTGTACTCCGAATGTACATCTTCAAGCCTTGTCAGTGCTCCGAAGTATTAGTGTATCTCAACCCCAAGCTTAAGCCTACTTCAAGTCAGAATAACAATTAAAGAAGCCGCAGATGTTATCTCTCGCCAATATAAACAAGGTGTACCCTTTTCAAGCGGTGTGTGTTACAAACCCCTCCGAGAGGTAAATCGCAGGTCGCGTTTGGATTTGGTCTCGTTAAGGCTTGTATTTCCTTATTCGGCATTTTGTTTCAAACACGCTTTTGAAGTTGCACATTCGTCGCATTGTTATGCACACCATTTCTCGCATTATTACGCACACCATTTGTTGCATTGTTATGCACATCTATCTGGCATTATTATGCTCGTTACTTGCATTATTATGCACATCTATCTTGCATTGTTATGCACCCTTCCACCCACATTGTTATGCACCTTACTTGCATAGAACATGCATTTTATCGCATTGTCTTCTGCGCTTACACTTTGTATATCATTCGCACTGTCTTGTGCACTCGCGTTGTCTAAACGCATCGCGCTGTCTACCGCATCGCACACTGTCTTGTGCACTTGCATTGTCTAACCCATCGCATTGTCTAGCGCATCGCACTGTTTTGTGCGATTTATCACTCGCACTCTCTTGCGCACCTCCATCGCACTGTTTTGTGCATCTCATTGCATTTTGCATGCATTTCATTTCACGCTATTGTGTGCGTCGCGCTATCTTGCGCACCTCAATCGCACTGTTTTGTGCATTGCATTTTAATCGTACTTTTTTGCGCATCGCACAGTTTTGTGCATTGCATTTTATCGCGCTATCTTGCCCACCTTACCTGTACTTATTAGTGCATTGCATTATTCGCACTGTCTTGTGCACCCTCTATTCTAGGAGACCTTAAATCCTCTGGTCTAGGAGACCTTAAATCATGCATCTTCATTCGCACTGCCTTGTGCATTCTCCGGTCTAGGAGACCTTAAATCCTCTAAAGGTTCAATTCCTTTGGGGTTTGTCATGCTCGAACGACTCCCACTGGTCTGGTAGCCACCTGCCTGTGTTTACGGTGAGTTCTTAGGGGACCAACTGAGACGGTGGAAACTAGAGTTCGAATGGCTTACGCCTAGAACGCAAAGGTTCGAGATTTCCGAGACTAAAGTCTGGTTTAAATACCCAGGGGTATATCCTCGGCTTGAAATCTGTATGGAAGCCCTATAGATTGAGATAGCATGTATATGTGCCTCAATTCTAGATACCGAATCAACCTAGTCTGTCACACTGTTGGAGAATAGGGAAAGCTGCGACCATAGCCTAGGAGAAAAGTAGTACCTGTGGTTCAACCAAGAAGAAGCAAAAGATCCCCAGCAGCATGAGGTAGGTCATTGCCAATTGCCCCTGTAGGGCATCTTCGCTTCCTAACTACTACATCATCTAGTATGTATATTACATTGTACATAGCATACATTACATACATTCATTGCATATAGAATATATATTGCATTGTAGTGCACTTCCGCCTGCATTGTCGTGCATTCTTCACTTGCGTCGACACACATGTTTCGCTTGCACCTGCATTGTCCTGCGCTCTTCACTTGCGTCGACACGCATGTTTCGCTTCCACCTGCATTGTCATGCATTCTTCACTTGCGTCGACACACATGTTTTGCCTCCACTTGCATTGTACATTGCATTGTAGTTTGCATGCATTTACTACATTATCCGTCTATGACTTGCGCCTTTCCATGTTGAGCTTGGTCTGGTATGTGCCCATACTTTTCGCGTTGAAACATGGTTATAATATTATGTGTACGCACCTAGTGTTGAGGGAGACATCACCATTTCCGTGTTAAACGTGGTTTGTTTGTGTCCATGCCTTTCCTAGGCAAAATTTGGTTTGGCCGCGCGCCTTATCCACTACATCCATTGCATTTTAACTAGTATGTATATTGCATTGTACATAGCACATATTGCATGCATTCACTGCATCACCTCCATCTATCACTTGCGCCTTTCCAAGTTGAGCTTGGTCTAGTATGTGCCCATACTTTTCACGTTGAAGCGCGGTTATGATATTATGTGTACGCACCTAGTGTTGAGGGTGACGGCACCGTTTCCATGTTAAACATGGTTTGTTTGTGTCCATGCCTTTCCTAGGCAAAATACGGTTTGGCCGCGCGCCTTATCCATCACATTGTAGTGTAGTGTGTTGCATCCAGCATTTAGGATCACGATCTTTCCTCAGCATGTCATTCCTCACTTATATCATGCCACCCAATTACTTATTTTATCTATGAAACGCATAGTTACGAGATTATGTGCGCGCGCCTAGTGTTGAGGGTGTCGGCACCATTTCTATGTCAGATGTAGTTTGATTTTTGCATCTCCATCCCTTCATGATATTTGTATGGTTTTATACTGCTTGTGGTTTGATCATCTCAAATGCATTGCATATCATATGCATTGTATCAATACATTATATATCATTACAATGTTTTGTAATATTGCATATCATCTGGCATCCAACCTGCATTGTTATGCATCACACTTAGGTTGCATTGTCATGCATCCACACTTTGCTTTTGTTGTCACGCACTTTTCACTTGCATTACTATGCATGTTGCTAACGATATTGTACCTGTTAAGTTTCTTCCTCATTCAGGCACAATATTGTATGTACGGTTCATTTGAAGTTGGCGCGACCAGACGAACCGGACAGGTATTGTATTCTCCGCGTGAGACGCAGTGAGAATTGTATAATTTCCTTACATCCTTTCTGCATTAAACGTAGTTTGGTTTGTATATGCTTGCTTAAAACTGTTGCATGATTTGCTTCATTACCGCATCCTTTGCATGATCATAAGTTATGCTCTGCTTTGTGCATTGTTCTTGCATTTTGCCCCTGCTTTCGGGTGCATATCTTTATCTGTAGCTTGTATGCCTTGTCTAAGTGTTCGGCCTTGTCAAAAATGGGTCGTCTTTGGGCTTTGACATTTACTTTCGTCATTGTTATGACTTTCGAGTTTTGTCAAAGAGGGGCATTTGTAGACACCTCATTTTTTACCGTCCTCAAGACTTGGACGTCATTGTTTGAACACTCGATGATCATCCATGTTCGTGTTCGTCTTGAGTTCTCGGAGGTCTTGGCCGCGCGCCTTGCCTCAAGATCTCTCGACTTATTTGTTTTGTGCTTGGTTGGACCAAAGACTTGTGGTCTTTGCACCTGAGGGCGGGAAATGGCTTGTTGGCCGTCCCCACACCTCACCGGCCATGGCTTGAGGCCACCAGCCCTGTTTTCTTGCTACCGGCCAAAGGTATTGGCTGGTCGGCAATGTATTTAGTCGGCTAGCCCTTTGTGTTGGTCGATCGGCCTTTTCTGCTGGCCGAACCCTATTCATCTACTTTATGTAGATATTTAGTGCCAGATGGCACAGACCCTGCCCTTCATACACGTGTATGGAGGATTTGCACCCTTTGTTTCAGCTTCTTGAGAAAGCTTGAACCTTTTGAACCCTTATTTTAAGCTTTTTGAGGAAGCTTGAACCTTTTAAACCTTTGTTTTAGTTTCTTGAGGAAGCATGAACCGTTTGAACCTTTTTAGCTTCTCCAAGAAGGTTGTACCCTTTTAGCTTCTTGAAGAAGCTTGAACCTCTTTAGCTTCTCCAAGAAGCATGAACCTCTTTAGCTTCTCCAACAAGCTTGAACCTTTTTAGCTTCTTGAAGAAGCTTGAACCTCTTTAGCTTGTCCAAGAAGCTTGAACCCTCTTGTTTCCCTATAGAGAGGGCCTCCCTCTCCTTTAGAGAGGTTCCAAAAATTTGTTTAAGGGAAGAAGCATATATCTCTCTATGTCTCTATAATTTAGGCTTAGAAAGTGTTTGTTCTTGGCCTTTAGCACCACACCTCATAGCCATACACCTCCACCATTCGTCTAAGGTTCATGGAGGTCATTTTCAGAGGTTAAAGAGTTGGTTCTTGGTCCAAGAATCTGCTGGTTTTGCAGCTGTGCATCAAGGGTGAGAACTACCCTCTTTATTCCCCATTTTTGCACATAGTTTTATCCTATCTTGCATTCTTTTTTGAGCTTAACTTATAACTGATAAAAGTTCTATTTTTGCATGCTTTTAAAATTTGTTTAAGATCACATTTGCGTTTAGGGTTGTTTACCCCCTCTTAGGTCTTGTTTGGCCTCATTTTTGTGCCTTTTTTTTGAGCTTCGAGACCACCTTGTATTGGCCTTCTCACCACTGAAATATAGAGGGATTTCAGAGGTGGGGGTGGTGTTGTGAGGTCCTAAGAAGGAGATGGCCATCCCCTCTCCTTGTTGTCTTCAATACTTGTCATATTTGCCTCATATGTGAGCACCTTTGTTAAGTTCATGTTGGCCATCTCTTAGCTGGTATTTGTGGTTATTTTTCTGTCATATGCCATTGTTTTTGCCTATCTTGGTCATTCCATGCATGGTTTATACACTTGTAGTGTAAATTTTGCAAACTAGTCTTGTATGCCTCATGTTTGAGCATGTGTTTCTAGCTTGTTTTTGGACCATCTGAGTAGATTTTTGGTGTAGTTTTAACATGCCTTAGTTCTGTTTTTGCTTGGTTTGGTTGGCCCTTGCATGCCTCATACACTTGTAGTGTAAATCACACACACTAGCTTTGTATGCTCCTTGAAGTAGCATCTCATTTTAGCCTATGTTTTGTCCATTTCAGCATGTTCTTAGGCTTATTTTATCATGTCATACCTTTGTTTAGGTTTGGTTTGGTTAGTCCTTGCATGCTCCATACACTTGCCATTCAATCCCATGAAATACCTTAACATGCGTCATGTTGTGACATGTCTTTTTAGCATACTTTTGGCTTGACTTCAAGAAGATTTTATCCATGTTTTAGTATGCTTGAGGTCTGATTTTGGTTGTCTTGGTCACCCATGACTTGTTTTGCATAGCTTTGGTTCAATCTTGCTTGTAAACTTTGTGTATTGAGTCATTTAGTATGCATTACTTGGCCTATTTCAATGATTTGGCATCATTTGTAGTGTAATTTCAGTCCATGTTTCATGGTCATGCACATGAATTTATCACTCTTTAATTACGTTTGAGAGTTGTGCTTGTATGCCTCATTTATGGACCATTGCATGAGCTTCATCTTTGTGCATTCTGAGCCACCATCCCAACACTTTTTCCACTGATTTTGATCTACATAGGGACTGTTTGGGGTTGGTTTCATCATTTGAGCATCGCTTTGCATGTCTATAGTGTATTTCATTTCACTAGCTTCGGTGCTTAAGTCTTTAACAATGCATTACATGAGTGTTTGCATGCTTCGGAGTCATTTTTGGAGTCATTTAGCATGCCATTTTCAGAGCTGGAATGTATGCCATGTTTCGTCTTTGCCATGCTCTTGGGGAGTTGCATCGTGTGCTTTAGGCTCGGGGCCGTTGCATTGTGCATGTTTGCATGAGTTTCGGTGCCTTGTTTGCATCATCTTGGCCACTGATTTTGGCATGCTTGAGAGCTACCCATGTTAGTGTAAGTCCATCTCACCATGTTGTTGCATGCTTGTTTCATTTTGCATGTTGTTGCATGCTATACATGTCCACATGTTTAGGGTGTATGCCTATTGCATATTGCATGTTAACATGCTCATGTTGCATTAGATTTGTTCCATACTTGAGTTATTTGCATGCTTGCTTGCTTGCCTAGGTTGCATTGCATTGTGTGTGCATCCCTTGCCTCTTGATCAATCACGATAGAGGTTGAGTCCCTTTATGTGTTTTGTGCATTTCATTCCATATCGAGTTGCACACTTGGATTCTTTGGCCATCATGCATCGAAATGCGTGATTGATGGTCCGAGGGTCGAGGACTACACTCCCTTGAGTCTTAAACATGATAGGGAGGGTGGTTGTGCATACATTGTTTTGAAAATGCATTGCCATGCTCTGTTTGCCCTCTGCTACAGTAAAATAGGATTCTGCAGGAAGAGATAGCCGGTCGGCCATCTTCAGTGCCGGCTGGCCATGTATTGTTGGCCGAGAGCTCCACTTATTGTCGATGACCATTTTCCAATGGCCGGTGGCCTTTCCTTTTGGCCGGTGACCTTCCACAGTGCTCAGAAGGTGGTTCAAAAGCATCCTTGGGACTTGTGCAGTTCTCAGAGGTGCAGAACAGTGTAAACAGAGGCAACATGTGGCATGGCAACCGGTTTTCGAGCGAGGCGAATCGAGCATGCATGCATTTGACCCTCTTCCCAAGGTAGCCTTACTGCTTTAATGGCTTAATTAATTTGTTAATTAATTAAGGTTTTGTAATATTTAATTAGCTAGAGTAGTTAATTATTTATTTGGTTTGTATTATTCTTTTGCCCCCTCCGAGAGAGGGCGAATTTTGTAATAAGCGTGCGTGTGTGTGATGCATGTCTTCCAACCCCACGTCTTTCTCCCTTTTAGTTACCTACTTTCAATGGTTAGTCGTAGGGCACGTTTCAATTAGCATACTTATGATAGCATGTTTGCATACATTCATTCGTATTGCACGCACCGGGCTCGGCGCATCATACTACTTGCATAGTATTTCAATTCCAACTTCAATACGTGTATCGAGTTGTTGCATTTCACATTCCATTCTTAGGGTTGCCAAGCCTATCTTAGTTGCATTTTGCATGTGTTGCATTAGCCATCTTAACATGAACTAGGATCATGCATGATTACTAACTAGTTTCTTGTTTTGGCTCGGAGTACGCTGTGAGTATTTATGCTTTAGCATCTTGCATGTATGTGAGTTTTTCCATGATAGCAAGCTTACCATGAGGCTATGTGCTTATGTGATATAACTGCCTGAATGCCCGTGGGTGAAGATTGGATTACTTGAATTGGAATAATTCATTGAAATCCGTGTTTTAGTCTACTTGCGAGTAGCAAGTTTCAAACCATTTCCAAACAAAACGGATATGCGATGCTTTGTTCCAAATTAGGCGATCTAGTCTATACTTGTGTGTTGTGCGCATCACATAGTAATTCTAGTAATTAATCGGAATAAGAACGCATGTGTTTTCAAAAACGAGATATCATGTTTAGTAGTGGCCGATCTTTGATCGGGCGAGCAGGGGTGCTCATAGCTGACCTTCCCCAATTGTACCCAAGTTCCTGAGCTGATGCAACTTTGGTGATGACGGACATGTGGCCTTAGGCAACGAGTTAGGGTTTCCTAAATTTCCCAAAAATAAAACATATAGGTGGGGACTCTGTATCTGGCAAAGCAGTCCATGTTTGGCACTTCTTTCTAAAAATCTGTTTTCTAAAACGATTTGCCGGATTTGGACTCTTTGGTTATTTATCAATCTCACATCGCACATTGTGAGATCAGATTAAGAACCGTGACAATTTGAGTCCAAACTGTAGTAAGCCAAAATGAACAAAACGGGATTCCCTCCCGGGACGTTCAGGGACGTCTACAGTATCTATCACACTTTCTTCATTCGCTTAGTGTATCAATCACACTTCATTTATTTAGTGTATCAATGACACTCTCTTCACTTAGTGTATCAATCACACTTCTTTCATTTTCTGTATCCATCACACACATTCTCATTTTTTGTACCTATCACACATATTCTCATTTTATGTATCTGCCACACACATCCTCATTTTGTGTATCTATCATGAACATATTCACTTCATTTACTTTAGTGTATCCATCACACTTCATTATCTTTTGTGTATCCATCACACCTGTTCACTTAGTGCATCTATCGCACTTTGTGTTCACCTTTTGTGTATCCATCACACATGTTCACTTAGTGCATCTATTACACTCTGTGTTCACCTTTAGTGTATCCATCACACTTCATTTACTTTTGTGTGTCCATCACACCTGTTCACATAGTGCATCTATCACACTTTGTATTCATTTTTAGTGTATCTATCATAATCTGTTCACATAGTGCATCTATCACACTTTGTGTTCATTTTTAGTGTATTTATCATACCCTGTTCACATAGTGCATCTATCACACTTTCTGTTCATTTTTTGTGTATCTATCATACTCTATTCACATAGTGCATCTATCACACTTTGTGTTCACCTTTGGTGTATCTATCATACCCTGTTCACATAGTGCATTTATCACACTTTGTGTTCATTTTTAGTGTATCTATCATACTCTGTTCACATAGTGCATCTATCACACTTTGTGTTCACCTTTAGTGTATCTATCATACCCTGTTCACATAGTGCATCTATCACACTTTGTGTTCAGTTTTAGTGTATCTATCATACTCTGTTCACATAGTGCATCTATGTGTTCACCTTTAGTGTATCTATCATACTTGTTCACTAAGTGCATCTATCACACTTGGTGTTCACCTTTTGTGTGTCCATCACTCTTGTTCACTTAGTGCATCGATCACACTTCGTGTTCACCTTTAGTGTATCTATCATACTTGTTCACTAAGTGCATTTATCACACTTCGTGTTCACCTTTTGTGTATCCATCACACTTGTTCACATAGTGCATCTATCACACTTCGTGTTCACCTTTAGTGTATCTATCACACTCGTTCACTTAGTGCATCTATCACACATCGTGTTCACCTTTTGTCTATCCATCACACCTTGTGTTCACCCTTTGTGTATCTATCACACGTGCTTACTCACTTTGTGTATCTATCACACATTCGCTTTGTGTATCTATCACACATGCACACTGTATTCGCAGTGAGAATTGCAGTAACTCTCTTACACCCTTTCTGCATGTAATGTAGTTAGATTTGTGTATGCTTGCTTAAAACTATTGCATGTTATGCTTCGTTACAGCTTTCTCTGTGTGATCATCAGTTATGCTCGGCTTTGTGCATTGTTCTGGCATTTTGCCCCCGCCCTCGGGCGCATATCTTTTATCTATAGCTTGTATGCTTTGTCTAAGTTTTCGACCTTGTCAAAAATGGGTCGTCTCTGAGCTTTGACATTCACTCCCGTCATTGTTATGACTTTAAAGTTCTGTCAAAGAGGGGCAACTGTAGACACCCCATTTTTGACCGACCTTAAGACTCAGACGTCATCGATTGAGCGCTCGGTGATGACACATGTTATGCTCGTTCTGAGGTTACAGTGTCTCGGCTGAGAGCCTTGCCTCCGAACCTTTGGACTCTTTACTGCTTTGCCTCGGTTGGCGAACCAGGTTCTGTTTTCTCTTCACGAAGGGAGGGTGAGGTCTCGCGGACCATCTCTCAGTGGCTGTAGGCTACTTTTCATGGTCACAGACCACTGTTTCCGTTTGGAGACCAGTTTCTGATTTTCAGAGCCGTTGGCCGTGCGCCTCGGTTCGAGACCGCTTAACTTTCTCCATTTGGCACGATTTTTGGAGAGATTGAACATTTTGCACCTTCGTTTTAGCTTCTTGAGGAAGCTTGAACCTTTTGAACCCTTGTTTTAGCTTATTGAGGAAGCTTGAACCTTTTGAACCTTTGTTTTAGCTTCTTGAGAAAGCTTGAACCTTTTGAACCCTTTTTATTAGCTTCTCCAAGAAGCTTGAACCTTTTTAGCTTCTCCAAGAAGATTGAACCTTTTTTTGCTGCTCCAAGAAGCTTGAACCTTTTTTTATCTTCTCCAAGAAGCTTGAACCCTCTTGTTTTTCAATAAGAGAGGCCCTTCATCTCCTCTGGAGAGGTTAAAAAAAAAAAAAATTTTAAGGCATATACATACCCCTCTCACTATCTCTCTATTTCAAGCTCCAAAGTCCCTTGTTCTTGGCCCATCGCATACCACCTCCTATCCTAACCCCTCTACCATCACTTTAAGCATCTTGGAGGCCATTTTCAAAGGTTGAAGGTTTGCATTTTTGGTCTAGAAGTTGCTGGAGTTCTTGGCTTCAAGGGTAACACTTCTTTCCCTCTTTTAAGCATTGTTTTGCTTCATCTTTTAGCTATATTTGCAAGCATATTTGGGATTTGTCATAAACTGAAAAAAGTCTTATTTTGAGGTCCTTAACATGTTTGTTTTAGATCATTTTTCTGTTGGTGGTCATCTACCCCCTTGCACGCTTCATTTCACCTTGTTTTGAGCCATGCATTAGGGCCTTTGTGTTGAGGTTTGTTGGCCCTTTTGACCACTGAAATCCAGTGGATTTTTAGTGGTTATTATGTCTCTTTGAGAGCCAAAATCAGAGAGGGGTGACCCTCTCACCCCTTGTCTTGTTTCATAGCATATTCGGCCTTACAAGGGAGCCCATGTGTGCATGCTTCCAAGCCATGTTTCAGGGCATTTTTGGTGAGGTTTAGGACCTGCATGAGCTCTATCCAGAGCTATTTTTGCCATATTAGGTGTCCCTCTTGCATGTGTAGAATAACCCTCTTCATAGCATATCAAAGGAGCCTATACTTGCATGCTTTCTAGCCTCATTTCAGGCCCTTTTTAGTGAGTTTTAGGGCCTACATAACCTTTGCCCAGAGGTGGTTTTGTCATATTGGCTGTCCATCTTGCATGTGTAGAACAACCCTCTTCATGGCCTATCAAAGGAGCATCTCATTCTTGCATGCATAGACCATGTTTCAGTGAGTTTTTGGGCTTTATTTGGCATGTCATACTTCTGAATTTTGCTGGTTTAGTGGCCTCTTGAATGCTTAATATACTTGTAGTGTAAACTCTCATCACTAGCTTGTATTGTATGTTGTTTTGGCCCTTGATTCTAGCACTTTTTGACCATGCCTTAACCTGATTTTGTGCATGTTTTGGACTGCCTTAGCTCTATTTTTCTGCCTCGTGGTCGAATGATGCATGCTATGCATGGTTGTAGTTCAATATCCATGCCTAGCCTTGAGTTTTGTAGCCTCTTGCATGTTTGAATAGAGGTGTCTGCATGTGTTGGCATCATTGTGCATGTTATTTCAGACCTCATACTTGTGCCATGTTCTCATGTTTTCCGCTCCTTAAGTGCATTTGAGAGTTGTGCTTGTTTGCCTCATTTTTGGACCATTGCATGAGCTTCATTTCCATGCCTTTTGAGCCACCATTTTAGTCCATATTTGCTACTGTTTTGGTCTGCATAGGGACTGTTTCATAGCATCGCTTTGCATACCTCTAGTGTAATCCACTTCACTAGATTCTTTATTTGGGCCACCTAGCATGCATTGTGTGAGGTGTTTGCATGATTCGGGACCCTTTCGGTATTGGCTTGGTAGAGTTGCACTTGGTGCCTTAGTTTTGGTCCCTTGCATTTGGGCATGTTTGCATGAGTGTTGTTGCTTCATTTCATCATGTTTGGCCACTAATTTGAGTGTGGCTGAGGTCCACTCATATTGGTTTAAATCCATATTGCATTGTGTATGCCATATTATGTCATGTGCATTCTGTATGCCATTGATAGTTCATAGCGTTGCGCATGCTAGTTGCACCTTTGCATATCACTCCTTGCATGTTTGCGTGTCTTAGTTGCATTTCGTTTAGGATTGCATGCTAGTTGTTGCATTGTGTTTGCATGCCATGCCATTCTAGTTGTTGCATAGTGTTTGGAGTAGGGTTTAGCCCAAACACGGGAAACGAGGGACGTTTCGTACTCAAAGTGACGAAACGTGCTTCAATTCCCAGTCACCGACACTCTTGACTATCATGATAGAGTTGCTGGCTTTAGGTGTCCATTTGTGCATTCATTTCACATTGAGTCGTGCAATTCGACTCCTCGGCCACCATGCATCGAGATGCGTGATTGGTGGCACGAGGATTGAGGACTACACTCCCTAGAGCTCGTGCAATGACGGGGAGAGTGGTTGTGCATACATATGTTGAAAATACTTTGCCATGCCCCTTTCTTGCTCTCTGTTGTAGCAAACTAGAAGCCAGCAGCAAAAACTGGTCAGCAATATCACTATAAGTTCCCATGGAGTTGTGTACAGTGTTCCGGGGTCAATTGTAAACAGAGCCAAATCGGGGCATCGCAATGGATTTCTCGACAAGGTGACTCAAGCATGCATGTGTAGACACCCTATTTTTTACTGTCCTCAACACTTGGACGTCATCGTTGAACACTCGATGATCATCCTTGTTTGTGTTGGTCTTGAGTTCTTAGAGTTTTCGGTCGCGTGCCTTGCCTCAAGATCTCTCGACTTGTTTGTTTTGTGCTTGGTTGTATACCAAACACTTGTGTTTTTGCTTCTGAGGGCATTGAATGGCTTGTTGGCCATCCCCACACCTCACCGGCCTTGGCTTGAGGCCACCGGCCTAGTTTTCTTACTACCGGCCAAATATTTTGGTCGGTCGGCAATGATTTTGGTCGGTCGGCCATTTTTGTTGGTCGATCGGCCATATTTTCCAGCCGACCCTTATTCATCTGCTCTATGCAGATATTTAGTGCCAGCTAGCACAGCTGGCACACACAATTCACTCCCTCTATACACGTATATGGAGGGATTTGTCTCTTGCTTAGCTTGTTTTGGAAGCTTTGCAAGATTAGAATTCTATAAAGAGGGAGCTTTTTCTCCCTCCTCAAGGGTTCCAGAGGTTCAGAGAATTAGGGTTAGAGACTTTGTATCTATATATCTCTATAGTTCTCTCTCTTTGCATTTGTGTGTGTGTAATAGTGTCCTAAAGGTGTTTTTGTTCTTAGTTTTGCACTAAGACACCTAGTATTACACTATACTTGGAGCTGAGGTCCCTTTAGGCTGATCTTGGGGTTCTTGGGTTGATTTAAACTCAGAAAAAGTGCTGGAGTGGTGTTCTTGAAGAAAGTTTACAAGGGTGAGAAACTTACCCTTTTATTCCCCATTTTTGCACAAGCTTTTAACCTATCTTGCATCCGTTTTTAAGCTTAGTGTATAACTGAGAAAAGTTCTTTTTTTACTTTCTTTTGAACTTTGTTTAAGGTCATTTTGAGGTTTGGGGTTGTCTCCCCCCTCTAAGGCCTTGTTAGGCCTTGTTTTAGGCCATACCTTTTGCCCATTGTTTTGGTCTTTGCATGACCTCTCTACCACTGAAATCCAGAGGATTTTCAGTGGTGGAGAGGTGGTTTTGAGGTCCTAAATAGGAGAGGGTCATCCCCTCTCCTTGTTGTCTTTTATGCTTGCACAAATGGCTTGTGTTGTAGCTTGAATGCCTAGCTTGCTTAACATGTCTTCCTAGCATGATTTTTGCTTGGCTTCAAGAAGTTTTTATCCATGTTTTGGTATGCTTGACGTTTGTTTTTGGTTGTTTGAGTCATCCATGATTTTCTTTGAGTAGCTACCATGCAATCTAGCTTGAAGGCTTTGTGTTTTGAACCCCCTAGCATGCATTACTTGGCTTGTTTTAGTGATTTGGAGTCACTTACCATGTTATTTCAGTCCATACGGCATGCTTGTTTACTTACATTTGATGCTCCTGTAGTGCCTTAAAGAATTGTTGTTTTATGCTGCATGTTTGGACCTTTGTGTATGCCATCATGTGTAGGCCATTTAGATGCCATCTAAGTGGGGTTTTGGTCTTGATTAGACCTGTCTTAGGACTGTTTTAGGTCCCCATGGCCCTTTGGGGTTTGCTCCATATAGTCTTGGTTCGAGTCCCATGGTTAGTGTCCAAGTCTTGTGCTTGGTTGCATGCTTTGCTTAATTTGTTTAATTGGTTTGGCACCATTTCTAACTTAATTTCAGAGCTTACAATGCTTGTCATTTGTCCATATTAGTCTCTTTTAAATGTGTTTAAAAGTTGCCTCTTTTATGCCTCTGATGATAGGCCTTTGTGCATGCATGCATGCATGTCTATTCCATGTTTTTGTTGCATCATTTTGGCCGCTGATTTGGGCTTATTTGAGAGCTGCCCAAGTTGGTTTAAGACCAATCTCGCACGTTGTTGCATGCTTGCCTTGTATGTTGTTGAATACTTGGTCCATTGACATGCTGTTGCATGTTTAAGTGGTGTTGCATTTGGCATGCATCTTATGTTAAATTGCTTTGCATATTTGCATAAGTTTGTCCCTCACATGTTGTTACATGCCTGCCTAACCATGAATATTGTCACACGCCTTGCATGTTTGCATATTAGTTTAGGTTGCATTACATTTGGCATGTTTATTATACATTGCTTGTTGGCATGCCCATGTTGCACTAGTGTGATTGCATGTTTAGGATTGCATAGCGTTAAGCATGCATCCCTTGCCTCTTGATCAACCATGATTGAGGTTGGGGGTCCCTTGGTATGTTTTGTGCTTTGTGCATTTAACATTGAAGTGGCATACTTGACTCATTTGGCCATCACGCATTGAAATGCGCGATTGTTGGCCCGAGGGTCGAGAACCATGCTCCTCTAAGTCTCAAACATGCTGAGGAGGGTGCTGGTGCATAAATTGCTTTGAAAATGCATTGCCATGTCTTGGCTGTCCTCTGTTGCAGCAAACTAGTCTTCTGCAGGAAGAAATGGCTGGCGGGCAGTGCCGACCGAGTATCAAAACCCAGCCGGTGGTATAATTTTTGGTCGATGACCAGTTCTCCATGGCCGGTGGTGTTTTCTCTTGGTCGGTGACCTCCGCAGTGCTCAGGGAGTAGTCCAGAAGTAACCTTGAGACTTGTGCAGTCCTTAGGGGTGCAGAGCAGTGTAAACAGAGGCAACATGTGACATGGCAGTGGATTTCCGAGCGGGGCCGAGCATGCTTGCATTCATCCCTCTTCCCGAGGCTGTTTTACTACTTTCAGTAATTTAATTAATTTGTTTAATTAATTAAGGGTCTGTAATATTTAATTAGCTTGTTAGTTAATTAATTTGTATTATTCATTTGTACCCTCCGAGAGAGGGCAATTGTCTAATAAGCGTGCGTGTGTGTGATGCATGTCTTCCAGCCATCATTTCTTTCTCCATTTTACTTGACAATTTATGATGGTTAGTTCTAGGGCACGTTTCAATTAGCATACCTTATGCTATGCATATGTGCATCCATTCATCTATATTGCATGCATCGGGCTCGGCGCATCATACTAACCGCATAGTATTTCAATTCCAATTTGAATACGTGCATCGAGTTGTTGCATTTCACATGCCATCCTTAGATTAGCTGGGCCTATTCTAGTGACATTTTGTATGTGATGCATTAGCCATTTTAACATGGACTTGGATCATACATTGATTGCTAACATGTTCCTTGTTTTGGCTCGGAGTACACTATGAGTATTTATGCTTTAGCATCTTGCATGCGTGTAAGTGTTAACATGACAGCATGCTTACCATGAGGCTATGTGCTTATATGATATAACTGTCTGAATGCCTGTGGGTGAAGGTTGGATTGTTTGAATTGGAATAATTCGTCGAAACCGTGTTTTAGCCTACTTGCGAGTAGCAAACTTCAGACCATTTTCCAAACAAAACGGATATGCGACGCTTTGTTCCAAATTAGGCGATCTAGTCTATACTTGCGTGTTGTGCACATCACATAGTAAATTCTAGCTAATTAACTGGAATAAGAACACATGTTTTCAAAACAAAATATCATGCTTACTACAGGCCGATCTTCGGATCGGGTGGGCGGGGGTGCTCATAGCTGACCTTCCCCAATCGTACCCAAGTTCCCGAGCAGAGGCAACTTTGGTGATGACGGACACATGGCCTTAGGCAACGAGTCAGGGTTTCCTAAATTCTCCCAAAACAAAATTTTTAGGTGGTGACTCTGTATCTGGCAAAGCAGTCCATGTTTGGCACTTCTTTCTAAAAATCTATTTTTCAAAACGATTTGCTGGATTTGCACTCTTTGGTGATTTATCAATCTCACGTCGTACATTGTGAGATCAGATTAAGAATCTTGACAATTTGAGCCCGAACTGTAGTAAGCCCCAAATGAACAAAACGGGATTCCCTCCCGGGACGTTCGAGGACGTCTACAGTTTCTGGTGACTCTACTGGGGAGTTAGAGAACTTGACTCGAACTCGTGATATTTTGTTCTGACTACACTCATGTGTTTTTTCGCATTGCATGTGCATTGGTGTGCCTAGGACACTGTGTTTTCCATTTGTTATTCCTGAACAGTTTGCCAGAGCCTCGCTTTGAGAAGCGTGCCACATGGCTGACCAGTTACGGGCTCTGCCACGATGGGAACACAAACCCTGATTTTTACCAAGGCACCCCCTTTGACCATTCGACCTAGTGCATATTCGGAATCCATAGTGACCATCCAAAGCTAGGACAGGTTGCTTACCCGATTGTAGGTTGTTTGAAACCGCTGTATGCGTTGTGAAACCCTAGTTCTTGACGAAACTAGGACAGGGAAACCCTACCCCAATATAGGGGTGTATTGGCTTTCATTTGCTTGTTATATGTGCTTTTAGAGTTGACCTCTCCAGGGAACGTACATATCTATTTGCAAGTCTGGGCATCAGGCCTGCGGGCATCAGTGTTAGTGTTTTGAGAATCAGTAGTTTCTGCGCGTAGCAGATTCAGTTTTGGGGCAGTAGTTTTGGGGAACAGTGATCAGTGATCGAATACCGTTATTCAGTTGTGCTTGCGATTGTTTGGGTAAAATTGGGCTAAGACGCTGCATGTTTTCTCTTTCAGGAGGAGGAGGGGAGTTTCAGAGATATGATTTCAGAATAGCCAATGTTCTCCTTTTCCGAAGCATGGCAGATATCTGACCAATCAAATCACCAGTCACATCACCTCCATTCAATTTAGCAAATTTATGATGTCACAGAATTCAAAGAAAGTTGTGGTTATGGCAGCCGCACTAAACCAAGGGATCATCTTACAGGGTGAGACCGATGTTTAGATATCACACCCACCTAGGTCGCCTGCTGCGCGCCCGATTTGGGAACCCCAGTTGTTTCAAGCTCGTGAACCCACCACGTTTGAGTTAATGGGAATGATTGGCGACCTCCAGAGATCTGTGGCTGATCTAGCATATGGAATGTCAGCCCCGCCACCAATTTCATCGTATGTTGGGAATTTCATGCCGTAGGAGCCCCCGCTACTGGGGCGAATTGTAATTGTGCTCAGCCAGCCTGAAGCTGTCTCGAACTCCGGCAATGACGTATCAACGACAACGGGCCTTCGCACTGAAGCAACAACCCAAACCTCCCACCAAGATGAAGCTAGTGGAAAGAACAAGATGAGGGCAGATGCAGATCCCTATGCACAACTCCAGCAAGCTGTTGAGGCTCTAAAAGCTGGGGGGTTGAATAAGCAACAAGTACTCGCAGTTGTGGCTAAGACTGTGGATGACATCTTCCCCACTCAGGCCGAGAGTAGTTCAAGCCAAAGGAAAAATCGAGATAGGGACCGTCGTACCAGAACCGTTCCTCTCAACCCTAATCCTGCACCTGGAAAAGATTAGAGAGCCAAGGCAGCACCTGCCGATCCTTTTGCTAGTGCGTCCAGCAAAGGTCCACAGACTTCGAAGAATCTGCCCTGAGGGCGCAGGGCCTTTCATGCCCTCTACATGCCTTTGTCCAAGGTGCTTCAAATCCTCACGAAAAAGGTCATCTCAAACCTCTGGAGCCTCAGCCTCTCCCGAATAATCTCCTTCTCTCACATGATGCCACCCAGGACTGTGCGTACCATCAACAGGCTGGTCACACCACCGACAATTGCTTTCGTCTTCGCCACGAAGTGCAAGACTTGATCGATAACGAGGTCATCCTCCCACCCAGCTCAGCAAAGTCTATCACCATTGAGTTTCTGGACTTCGAAGATAATGTAAGTATGTGATCAGGGGTTGGCCCACCTACGGGCGGTGCTCGGTTTACTTCAGATGTGGCATGTGGCACGCACTGTTTTGAGCATATGCGAATGCTAGCATTTGTAGTTTCTGACTCGAGTGTTGAGTTAGTTCTGTGGTTTTGTTTTGAGTCTGTCTCTTTGTTTTGAGTCAGTCTTTTTAATTAAGGGTCTGTCTTGTTATATCGAGTCAGTCCTATTGTACAGAAGTTGGGTGATTCCGGGGTTGTTGCTTCGGATATCACTATTTTGTTTTGTGTTCGTCCTTTCTATTGAGTCTGTTTCTGTTTTAAAGCCAGTAACACCAGAAGATCTGAATGAAACAGCAGCAAGTTTCACACTCTTGTGTTTGCTTCTGCCTTGCGCTAGTTGTGCCAGGATCTTGAATGAAACGGCAGTGCATTTCACCTGCTCTTCTGTGCCTTCAAATCATTGCATTGACCTAAGTTTTTGAAAACTTTTTGAACATTGTGATGAAAACGAAGAGGGAGGAATTCCTCAGGTTTTGCAAATTTTGATCAATTGAGAGAAGGAGAGGCATGCCAAAACCCTTAATGATTGAAATTATGCTTGTTAGTGTGAGTACTGAGAAGGACCCTGGCTTGATCCAGATTGGTTCTACACTATCTTCAGCGCGAGCAATTTGTCGCCTTCTTAAAAAATTTCAAAAAATGTTTTGCGCGGTCCCGCAAAGACCTGTGTGGAATCGCTCTTGAGATTGTGCAGCCTAGGATCGCTCTCAGTCTCGAGACTCGACCCCTTTGCTTTCAAAACCTTGAACTTACATCCAGAATGTTCAAACGGTCAACCGCCATGTAAGGCCTATGTGGCCAGATCAGAAGCAGCCCTCGAACAAGAGGCAGGAAGGTTAGATCGAGAAGATCAGATGTAGTCAAAAGAAGCTTGCAAATCCAAATCAGAAGCACCCCTCGAACTAGGGGCAAAAGATGTCAGATTGTGCTCGAAGAGCCGAAGATGGACCATTCCGCAAATCAATGAAGATCAACAAGAATGCCAAATCCCAGAAGGGAGGAAAGAAGAAAATATCGCTGAAGGACTCCTACACCATCAGTGAATAACAGCCACTCTACTGGATTTAGATGGCTTCGAGATCTCAAAACCATTTGACATGGACACAGCTACACTTTTACCCTTGAGAGGCTCGCTGGGCCGAAAACCTAGAAGGGCGACCCAGGCAAAAGTTAGAGCAAGCAAAAAGAGAAAAATGCAAAAAAATAGCAAAAAAAAAGAAAAGAGAAAAATGCGAAGAATGAAAAAAAAAATGAAAAGAATTGAAAAGAAAAGAAAAACATAGCTCGCCAGGCCGAAAACCCGGAAGGGTGGCCTTGGCAAAAGTTAGAGCATGGAAGAAGAGGTTAATACCCGAGTGTCCCTTAACCAGAACTACGTAAGGCTTGATTCCCTTGTTCGGGATACATTGGCAACTTCATTCTGAAGTCCAACCACAAACACTTCCAAATCGATTGCGTCCATGTAGTGGTTTTGATCATCTTTGTCATTCCTGTATCCAAGAGTTTGGTTGTGTTCGTCACTCTGAGGACTGACTACAATGCACTGTGGTGC
Organism: Camellia sinensis; assembly: GCF_004153795.1. NCBI lineage: Eukaryota > Viridiplantae > Streptophyta > Magnoliopsida > Ericales > Theaceae > Camellia > Camellia sinensis. Next base: position 117,804 of record NW_021025352.1, on the reverse strand, counting down.
CATTCAAACAAGGGGCAACTTTCCGATGCCATTCAATGCGCTGCGGTGCCTTTCAAACAAGGGGCAACTTTCCGTTGCCGTGTAGTGCCCTTCAGACAAGGGTAATTTTCCATTGCTTCCGATTCGAGGTCGTACATCTCAAGAGTAGGTTCTGTGCTCGTAGAGCAGTGGTCGTTTGCCAAAATAGTTTTTGAGAATTTTTACTGAGGTTGACTAATTTCCTCGAAAATTATTCCATTTTTCCAAAACCGGACCATTTTCTTGGACTCAAAAAGGAAAATTTTCAGTGCTCCTAACCTAACTTGCATGATTTTAAGTCAGAAAGTTGAACGAGCATGTTAATCAAACTTTTATATTGATCAAAATTGCTTTAAGCAAAAACAAAAAAGGGTCAAAATGATGAACTAGGGGCACAGTTGAATCAGGCTTCCTGTCTTTTCCCTGTTATCCATGCGTTTGCTAGAAAGGGCACTCTACCTGCCAGAAAGGCACACAGCTGAAGCTAACAACAAAGGGCCGAAAGCTCTCAACATCCTCCGAGCAACGAGGTATCAAGCCAAGTGCGAAGCACGAACTCGAGTGGACCAAGTTACTTCATTCCCTCTTCCGGGGCCTTGACACCGGAGGAAATAGCCACGAGCTAATACCGCTGGGCATGAACCCACAACCTTTTGTTTATCCATCAAACCACCCAAGAGAGGGATAAAGAATGAGAGATTGAAGAATAGAGAGATGTGCGCTGAGAGAAAAAGTGTGGAAAAGGGCTTTTTTAGAGAAAAAAAAAAGAGCTTGAGTGCTAGAGTGATGTGAGAATCACAAATGAGAAAGGGTGCGAAATAATATGCGGAGAAACTAGCCTCTCGCTTTTGTAACACGTCCGAGTGTCGTGACTTTTGTTTTGTTTGTCTTGATTCTTGTCTTGAATCGTTTCAAGTGTCTGTGTTGTCTTTGGGTTGTATACCTTTTGTTGAGTCCTTTTTTTGGATTATGTTCAGTCATAGGCTCAATACCCGATTGAGAATTCATTTCTCGATTTTCAAAATGAATCGTTTTGTGCTCAGAGTGCTATGCCATTCCCCACATTTGTTCTTCCAGATTTGGAGCATCTGAGTATGTTTCAACTTCTGTCAATCCCATTATTACATCCCGTCTGTTCGGATCGAACTGTTTGTTCAAAATTAGCTGTATGTCGAATAAGTCGAATGTTGTGTTATGGGCTATGAGTTCAGAATGAGCAATATTCAGAATCGGCGTGTATTCTAAATCAGCAGTGTCCTGCATAGGCCGTATGACCAAAATGAACAGAGTACTGTGTTGCGAGCGGTGTGTTCAAAACGAACACTTAATATATTGAACATGTTGAGAACTCGTGATTAGTTCTGTTTCCAGTGCCTTCCGGTGTTGATTTTGCAAAGTCGCACTTGTATTACTTCAATTTTCTTATCGAGTTGTTGCTCATTTGCTTATCGAGTTGTCGCTCATTTTGCTTATCGAGTTGTTACTCATTTTGCTTATCGAGTTGTCGCTCGTTTTCTTGTCAAGTTCTTACTCATTGGCTTATTGAGTTGTTACTCATTTGATTATTGAGTTGTTACTCATTTTGCTTATCGAGTTGTTGCTGTCTACTTATCGAGTTGTAAACTTGTTAAGTTCTCATTTTTGCTTATTGAGTTAATTTTGTTACGTTGGTCTACCTGACCTGGTAGTACATGCATGTTCAATTTCCATCCGATTACATTGTTTTGCGATATGGTGTGATGCGATGCGATGCGATGTACAAATGCAACACTTTTTTGGCAAAAAGCTTGTTTCATTCCATCATCTTTTCAAATACATAGTTTTGAAGAAAACAAAACCTGCCTGCGGCAGTATAAAGTGCTCAAACTACTAGCTAAAAGGAAAATAAAGCAAAAAGAAAGAAAAGCAGCAGAAGTCTAGATCAGTGTCAACTGGTCTCAGGTATGAGAGTCTGTCCTCGTCCTCTTCCTGGACGAAGGTCCAGGAGCATCGTCACTGGCTCCACCATCTGAGCCCGAGTCCTAATCATACCCAGTCTCATCCTCCGATGACTCTGCCTCTGCCTCTGTCTCAGACTCGTCATCGTATGGAATCGGTGCCCGTGAGCTGCTTCCAGCATGAGTGCGCCCCACCTTGGTGCGGGGGTGTACTGCGGTCCCTCGCCCTGCTCTCCCTCCTCCTCGGGTGGATTCAGATGGTCCTGCTGGAACACCCCCTGCAGCCGACATCTGGAACGGGGGCTGAAAAGGACAAATGGTAAATACATCAGTTATGCTACGCAAAGCAGAGTATGAATACAGAATACAGTGTATGAGTACAGTATATAAATGCTATGAGCGGTATATCAGTGCAGAATGCCGTGTATGAATGCCATGAACAGTATATCAGTGCAGAATGCCGTGTATGAATGCTATGAGCAGTGTGTCAGTACAGAGTACAGTGACTGAGTGCAGTGTATGAATGTTGCAAGCAATGCTATGAGCAATCTGTGGGTTACAGTGAATCAAATGCCGTGAGGGCCGCGTATCAAGTGCCATGTTGAGAGTGCGATGCATCAAATTATGTGTGAAACAGATTATGCACAGTTTGATATTGTAGTAGAAAGAACTTACCAGGATATTGTAAATAGCTAGCAGGTCGTGGCTCCCCTGCAACATCCCCATCATGGAGGCGGTCAACTCCAAAGACTGGCGAGTGTACTCGGCAGAAGTCTGCAAGAGTGTTAGAAACATCAGTATTCTGCGAAACCTCAAGAGAAATGAAGTGAAATGACTGTGCAGGATGCAAAATGCAGTAATACATACCGGGGGCAAGCCATGGAATTCGAGTAGCTCGTGATCAGCCGATGGGGGAGCAATGGGGATCTAGTAAGTCTCCCCACCCTGCCCTGGGCAGGTCATCATCGTAGGTAAAACTGGCCACTCACCTCTCTGGTCTCTCCGTGATCCGCTCCTGTCGCGGGCCCGAACCGGCCTTCGTACTCCCACTCCGATCGCTGGTGCCGAAGGCCTCTCCCTCTCAGCTCGGCGAGAACCGGTCAGAGGTGGCATCAGATAGGCCTGGATATACTCAGTGTAGTCGCCCTCGCCTCTGAATCCCATGGAGTCCCAGCCGATCGTATAGTCTATCATCTCTTCCAGAGTGTACCTCTCTGTCTGCCTCATGGTCGTAGGAGGCAGCTCCGGAACTATTTGCTCTGGCATGCCTAAGGTCTGCCGCAAGAAGCGCTTGCCCAGGGACCAAGCGCAGCAGACAGGGCCCTCGAATAGAACTCTGAATCGGGCCGTCTCTCGGGCACCCGTATACCAGTCCCAAACTGCATCAGGTAATGGAGCCCAAGGCTACCAGGTAATCAGCAAATAAAACGCAGTTTGTTACCTACTGATATTGAAAGAATAATGCAAAGCAAAGCTTAAATAAACTGTAATGTTTGACATACCTTGGCTGTAGTGATGTTATCGAAGTAGTGACGGAAGAAAATGAGGGACTCCCGTGGTCTCTGCTCGCACCTCACGTCGAAGCGTTGAGAGAATGGAACGCCAAGGGGCATCTCCTCGTCTGGCACTAGGGCAAGCCTTGGGAAGTAGGCATACACCCACAACTGTACAGTGTAACAGAATAGATATGAGCATGCTTATCAGATAAGGCAGTATACAGATCAAGCAGTATGCAGATAAAGTAGAAAGCGGTATGTGCAGTGTATCGTGCAGAGTGTATAGTGTGTGCAGTGTGCAGTGTACAGATAATGTGAAACAAAACTAAAAAGACAGAAAAGGGAATATGTACCTCCCAAGCTCGCCAGTAGCCTCTGAGCAACTGTCCGCTGAGGCGGAAGGACGAACTCATGTAGCCATAGAGAGTGGCCAAGCCTGCGCCACCCCAGTCATAGCGACGGATCTATGTCACAGCCACCAGTGCGCTCAGCAAGTAGAGGGCCATGGTGTTCGTCCGGTCGGCGAAAAATGTCGTGCCTAGCAGAAACATGATAAAGCCACGAGTGTACTGCTCCTCCTCCTCCTGGGTAGTGGGCGCCTGGATCCGAAAATTGTCCTTGAGCCATGAGTATCTCGCAAACCTTACCCGAGCGAGAGGTGGTCGAGCGCCGAGCAGGTACATTTGAACGGCGTCCCACTCATCCATGTCCGTATCAAAGGGGATTGGATCACCCCCCACTCTGATGCCTGTGAGCATAGAGAAGTCGAAGGGGGTCATCGTCATCTCCCCGGTGGCGGAAAGGTGGAAAGAGTCGGTGGTGTCCCACCACCTCTCCACCAGGGCAGCAAGGAGAGGCCTACTCGCAGTAAGGCGCGAGAGTCCCATGCAAAAAGTCCCAAAGCAAGTTCGGTCAACGATGCAACAAATCGCATCGGGCAGCTCCATGTACCAAGCTCTGGCGGCAACATTCCAATACCCCCGAAAGGTATGGGAATCCCCCTGTGGTCAAAACAAACATTTGCGAAGCAGTGTTACAAATACAGCATTGAAAGCACTCAGAATTGATGAAAATACAGCGCGTGTGCGCGTGTTCAGATTCAAACAGATATCGGGTGCAAGTGCGCTCGCAGTGAACTACGGCGTGTGATGTATCAGTGTGTTTCAGTGGTTTAGTGAACATACAGCGTGTGTGCGCGTGTTCAGATTCAAACAGATATCTGGTGCTGGTGTGCTCGCAGTGAACTGCAGCATGTGATGTATCGGTGTATCCGGCCAAACATTAAAGGAACAAAATCAACTATTGCAGTTATGTATTCTACTTTGTAGAAAATGAAACAGGGAAAAGTGTACCTCAGAAGCACCATAGGACAGATGTGACTCTGGCTCACGCAGCAGAATCTCCGGTTACGCGCCTTGTGCGTGGCTTCGGAAGTGGGAAAGGTTGTTAGGAGGAAGCACGTGTGTCGCCGGCCTGTGGGTCGCCGGATCGAACAGCCGGATGTGAAGAGGCAGGAGCTCAGCCTCAAGGTCCACGTCCAACTCCGGGTGTCATGACCCGAACCCGCCCCTGTGGGTTAAGAACATAACCAGCCAGTAATCAAGAGATTACCTACGGCCTCAAACCGAAACAAACATATTTTAACAGAGTTAATGGGGGCTAAATGGAAGCAATTGAAAAACTTTGTCCTTAGAGTTGTGCTCACATGGCACGTCAAACAAGTCATACATATAAACATTAATAACTCACAATAGCATTAAAGTATCAAAAAGTTCTATACAGACAGGATCATCCAAAAGTAAGTCAACCCACAAACTATATACAGACATATACAAAGACTCCACCAATATAATCAACATAAAGCCAAATGACAAAAGGCAAAGGTGAGTCTCATGCGTGAGACACATGAGCTGACTCTCCAAAACTCGGTTGTTCCACACGGACTTCACTGGGGCTGGGTTTGGACCCCTCTTGGCTCACCTACAAACACATGAATGAGTATGAGCGATAGCCCAGTGAATAATATCAAATGAAAAGATACAAACGATATGTAGGACAACCTACTCCGAACGACCATGGGCCTAATTCACATTTTTGATTAGCATTTATATACACAATTTATGTCAAGTGGCTGCGGTTCCAAACGAACTGGCCCTTGGCCCATTCATCTTTCATTCCATTCAAAACGGCCTCTGGCCCACTCATTTATGTCAAAACGGCCTTGCGCCTATCTATTCATGTCAAAATGGCCTTTGGCGCATCCATTCCTGGTAAAACGGCCTTTGGCCGATTTGTTCATGACAAAACGGCCTTTGGCCCATTCGTTCATGACAAAACGGCCTTTGGCCCATTTATTCATGACAAAACGGCCTTTGGCCCACGCGTTCCTGTCAAAACGGCCTTCGGCCCATTCATTCATATCAAAATGGCCTTCGGCCCATTTGTTTCTGTCAAAACATTTTCCCATAATTGAAAAGGAACTAAGCAATTGAACAAATGACAAGTTTCAAATATCGATATTCCTCACAGTGATCGGTTGGTTGGTTGGCCCTGGAGCTCGACCCTACACATTTCATTAACACAAAAGGGTCACCAATAATTTAATCCGTTCTTAAATTCACATTTTCCTCTTTAGGCTTTATTCTTATCTCTTTAACTCATTTACAATGTTTAACGCATGCCTAAGAGTGCTTGCAAGTGAAAGAGAACGGAAAACGAAACACAGAATGCGAAAACAAAATTTGAGAAAATAGGGTCCCTGCTCAAGCGTGGACTTCCCCGCTCTAGCGGACCCAAGAGGCCTGCAAAAGTACTGGTTGCATGATAAATAAGGTCGAGCGTGAAATAGAGCGCTCGAGCGGAAGGCCTGTCTACAAAAGCTCCCGGCTCGAGCGTTAAATATCCCGCTCGAGCGGACGCCAAGTCTGCAAAAAGTACTGGGAGCACATATTTCCTGCTCGAGCGGCAGTTTCCCCGCTCGAGCGGACATCAAAATTCTGGAAATCCTAGATTGTGTTCTTGAGTTTCATTTCGACTTTCAACTAACAATTCATGCATTTTATAGCTCCAATTCCACACATACTTGTACTAACATGGTATAAACACCAAAACACATCATTATGGAGCTCAATTTCAAAGGTTTAACACATGCATGGCTCAAATTGACACCAAACTCAATTTTAACATACACATTTATGCATTCAAAGCTCTTATCTTCATAGATTGTACATGCATGTGATCTCTAGGTCCCATTCTCAACTTAGATGGTACCAATGGTGATTATACATGAGCTTCAACAACAAATTTACATGGATTTCAACCAAATTGCAACATGAATCATGTAATTCAAGCTCAATTATACAAATTCCAAACAATTACATACATGCATGCATATATGGTCTTCCAATTTAACAAAACAAATTCAAAACATGCTCTTGACCATTAATTAACTTTGAACACACAAGATTACACCTTAAACTCGTGAATTCAAGAATCAATGCTTACCTAGAAGCCCAATCTATGGTTAATTCTTGAACTAGACTTCAAATCTCTAAGCTTGAGTCAAAATTTACACAATTCTCTCCCTCTCTCTCTCTAACAGTCGGCCCTCTCCTTTTTCCTTAGAGTTGATCAACCAAAGTCATGTAAAAGGAGGGAATTGAACCTTATAAGGCTTATAGTATAGCCCCACTCACATACATTATTTTAACATAAAATAGTTGAGCATTAAATCATTAATTAAATCTGATTAATTTGACACGAATCAGTTTTCAATTAAATTTCACCGTAGGTTATAAAAATTATACCAAACTCAATGGCGTAAACAATTTTGGGTTCTGTGGCCGATAAGGCCCTCAATTTAATTTCCAAACCAGGTAATCAAACAGATATTCCAACGGTGGACAGATAGAAATTCAAAACCACATATTTTCACATAATGGTGCATACAATCATGCCAAAACACATAATCACATTCATATTAAGGACCAATTAGGACATTACGGAACAGGTGTATCACGCCGGGGGAGCCCCACCACCTGGAATGTCGTCCGCCATCTCAAGAATAGTGTGAAAATGGCCGGAAGTGTGAAAATCGGGAAAGAATGTGAAAAGTCAACCCTAAGGTCAACCCCGAAAGGGTGAAAAATGGGCGGGAAGGTCGGAATGTGGAAAAGATACAAAGATTGAGGAAAACTTGGGGAAAACAAGCCCCAAGTAGTGGAAACCAAGAAAAAGTCACCGAAACTGAGATTTGTTCGGTTCAAAACGTGTGAAACGGGGAGGTTTTCGCGAATTGAACGACGAAAAGGGCTCTAAAACCAAGGAAAAACAAGGATCGAGGGTTGGAAAATAACCTAGAGAGAGAGGGAAGAAGTTTTCGAGCTTAGGCAAGTGAGAAATATAGGTCTTGAAGCCCTATATTTAAAGACCCGTGGCCAAAGGACAAAACTGCCCCAACACAGGCATTTTTGGCTGGTCGGCCAAATTATTAGCTGGTCGGCCAAAAAGTTGGCCGATGGCCTTATTTTGTGGTCGGTGGATGGCCGGTGGACTCTTCTGATGCCCGGTGAGTCTTCCACAGCCTTGGTTGGGTCATTCACGTGGTTTGGAACCTCCATTTATCAAGGCAGTACAAGGAAATGCACTTTTGAACCTTGATCGGCCTTCTTGTTGACCTCGAGTCGTGTTTCCCGTATGCGATGCTCAATACGCGCAAGGTGTATCCTTTTCGTATCCTGTGGTATCTTGCGAGATTCAATAACTACTTTAAATGCATTACATTACTTTTGTTGCCTCGTTTATGATAAACATGCATAGGTTGTACAGTTATATACAACTACACGCGTTGTAACACGCACAATTTGCATTATTATGCACTGTTCATTTGCATTGTCATGCATTCCAACAAAACGTGCGTTGTCGCGCATTTGAGTTCATTTGCGTTGTCATGCATTTCAAAAAAAATGTGCGTTGTCACGCATTTGAGTTCATTTGCATTGTCATGCATTTCAAAAAAACGTGCGTTGTCACACATTTGAGTTCATTTGCATTGCCATGCATTTCGAGAAAAAAACAAACGTGCATTGTCACGTATCTAAGGTCATTTGCATTGTCATGCATTTCAAGAGATGTGCGTTGTCACGCATTTTGAATTCATTTGCATTGTCGTGCATCCCAATAGTATGCATTGTCATGCATTTCAATAAGTCATGCATTGTCATACACTTCGATTACACGCATTGTCATGCATCTTTGTCGTACATTTCAATTACATGCATTGTTATGCATTCTCGTTCATGCATTGTCATGCGTGTCTCATTTCGCTTGTCATGCATCTCCATATAGTGCACTGTCATGCGTTTCAGTACATGCATTGTCATGCATTTCCTCTCATGCATTGTCATTCATTTCAATTACATGCATTGTTATGCATTTCAATTACACGCATTGTCATGCATTTCAATCCGTGCATTGTCATGCGTGTCTCATTTCGCATTGTCATGCATCTCAAATTACATGCATTGTCATGCATGTTTCCTACCACGCATTGTCATGTGCACCTCATTTGCATTGTTATGCATTTCAATTACACGCATTTTGTCATGTATTTCAATTACATGCATTGTCATGCAAATCATGCATTTTCATGCGTGTCTCATTTTTCATTGTCATGCATTTCAATTCCATGCATTGTCATACATTCTCGTTCATGCATTGTCATGCGTGTCTCACTTTGCATTGTCATGCATTTCCTCACTTTGCATTGTCATGCATTTCCTTACTTTGCATTGTCATGTATTTCAGTACATGCATTGTCATCCATTTCTCTCATCGTGCATTGTTATGCACACCGCATTTGCATTGTCATGCATTTCCTTATCATGCATTGTCATGCATCTCCTTACTTTGCATTGTTATGCATTTCAGTACATGCATTGTCATGCATCCCCTTATCACGCCTTGTCACGCATTTCCTTATCATGCATTGTCATGCATTTCGGTACATGCATTGTCATGCATTTCCCTATTTTGCATTGTTATGCATTTCAGTATATGCATTCTCATGTATTTTCCTACGTCGCATTGTCATACACGTTTCATTTGCATTGTTCCTGCTATACACATTCATGTGTTTCCGCGCGTGCTTTACTTACATGTGTATATTTAGCTTGCTTTACACATTGCATGCGTTTTCGCGTGTGCTTTACTTATATGTGTTTATGCATCCCCCAGGTGGTTACACATTGTATGCATTTTCGCGTGTACTTTACTTATATGTGTTCATACCTTGCTTGCTATACACATTGCATGTGTTGTCGCGTTATGCTTTACTTATATGTGTTCAAGTTCCTATACACATTGCATGCGTTGTCACGTTATGCTTTACTTATATGTGTTCAAATTCCTATACACAGTTCATGCGTTGTCGCGCTATGCTTTACTTATATGTGTTCAAGTTCCTTTACACACTGCATGCGTTGTCGCGTTATGGTTTACTTATATGTGTTCAAATTCCTATACACATTGCATGCGTTGTCGCCTTATGCTTTACTTATATGTGTTCAAGTTCCTGTACAAATTGCATACGTTGTCGCGTTATGCTTTACTTATATGTGTTCAAATTCCTATACACATTGCATGCGTTGTCGCCTTATGCTTTACTTATATGTGTTCAAGTTCCTATACAAATTGCATACGTTGTCGCGTTATGCTTTACTTATATGTGTTCAAGTTCCTATGCACATTGCATGCGTTGTCGCGTTATGCTTTACTTATATGTGTTCAAGTTCCTATAGACATTGCATGCATTGTCGCGTTATGCTTTACTCATATGTCTTCAAGTTCCTTTATTTTTACACATTGTACATGCTGTCGCATGTGCTTTGCTTACATGTGTACATTTCATTCCTGCCATACACATTTTACATGTTGTCGCATGTACTTTACTTATATGTGTTCAAGTTCCTTTATTTTCACACATTGTACATGTTGTCGCATGTGCTTTACTTACATGTGTATACTCTTCCTCACCTCCACACATTGTACACGTTGTCACGTGCACTTTACTTATATGTGTTTGTGCCTTCATAGCATTGTTATGCTTGTTTCAAATCGCATTGTTATGCACAAACTCAGGTTGCGTTGTTATGCACCCCTTCCACCCGCATTGTCAATGCACCCTCTCGCTCGCGTTGTCACGCACTTTTCACTTGCATTGCTATGCATGTATCTAACGATATTGCACCTGTTAAGTTCTCTTTCTTTTTCAGGCACGATATTGTATGTATGGTTCATTTGAGGCTAGCACGACCAGACAAACCGGACAGGAACGATATTGTATGTATGGTTCATTTGAAGCTAGCACGACCAGACGAACTGCACAGGTATTGTAGTCTCCGCGTCAAACGTAGCGAGAATTACATAATTCTCTTACATCCTTTCTGCATTGTAATGCAGTTTGGTTTTTGGCTTGCTTAAAACTGTTGCATTTATTGTATGTATTTGCTTCGTTACAGCTCTCTTTGCATGATCATAAGTTATGTTCGGCACCGTTCATTGTTCTTGCATTTTGCCCCTGCCCTCGGGCACATATCTTGCTATCTTGCATGCTTGTCAAAGTCTTCGGCCTTGTCAAAAATGGGTCATCTCTGGGCTTTGACATTCACTCCCGTCATTGTTATGACTTTCGAGTTCTGTCAAAGAGGGGCAACTGTAGACACCCCATTTTTGACCGTCCTCATCGTTGAACACTCAATGATCATCCTTGTTTGTGTTCGTCTTGAGTTCTCGGAGGTTTCGGTCGCGCGCCTTGCCCCAAGATCTCTCGACTTGTTTGTTTTGTGCTTGGTTGTATACCAAACACTTGTATTTTTGCTTCTGAGGGCAGGGAATGGCTTGTTGGCCATCCCCACACCATACCAGCCTTGGCTTGAGGCCACCGGCCTAGTTTTCTTGCTACCGGCCAAATATTTTGGTAGGTCGGCAATGTTTTTGGTTTGCCAGCCATTTTTGTTGGTCAATCGACCATATTTTCCAGCCGACCCCTGTTCATCTGCTTTATGCAGACATTTAGTGCCAGCTGACACAGCTGGCATGCACAATTCACCCCCTCCATACACGTGTATGGAGGGATTTGTCTCTTGCTTAGCTTGTTTTGCAAGCTTTACAAGATTGGAATTCTGTAAAGAGGGAGCTTCTTCTCCCTCCTCAAGGGTTCCAGAGGTTCAGAGAATTAGGATTAGAGACTTTGTATCTATATATCTCTACAGTTCTCTCTCTTTGCATTTGTGCGTGTGTAATAGTGTCCTAAAGGTGTTTTTGTTCTTAGATTTGCACTCAGACACCTAGTATTACACTATACCTTGGAGCTGAGGGCCCTTGAGGCTAATCTTGGGGTTCTTGGGTTGATTTAAACTCAGAAAAAGTGCTGGAGTGGTGTTCTTGAAGAAAGTCTACAAGGGTGAGAAACTTACCCTTTTATTCCCCATTTTTGCACAAGCTTTTAACCTATCCTGCATCCATTTTTAAGCTCAGTGTATAACTGAGAAAAGTTATGTTTTTACTTGCTTTTGAACTTTGTTTCAGGTCATTTTGAGGTTTGAGGTTGCCTCCCCCCTCTAAGGCCTTGTTAGGCCTTGTTTTAGGCCATACCTTTTGGCCATTGTTTTGGTCTTTGCATGACCTCTCTACCACAGAAATCCAGAGGATTTTCAGTGGTGGAGAGGTGGTTTTGAGGTCCTAAATAGGAGAGGGTCATCCCCTCTCCTTGTTGTCTTTTATGCTTGCACAAATGGCTTGTGTTGTAGCTTGTATGCCTACCTTGCTTTAGCTTCATTTCAGTAGGTATTTAGTGTTATTTTTCCATGATTTACCTCTATCCAAAGTTGGTTTAGACATGCCATGTGTGCTCCATACACTTGTCTTGTAATCCTATTTTTTTGGCCAAACATGCCTCATGTTGTAACATGTCTTCCTAGCATGATTTTGGCTTGGCTTCAAGAAGTTTTTATCTATGTTTTGGTATGCTTGAGGCCTGTTTTTAGTCGTTTGAGTCATCCATGATTTGCTTTGAGTAGCTACCATGCAATCTAGCTTGAAGGCTTTGAGTTTTGAACCCCCTGGCAGGCATTACTTGGCTTGTTTCAGTGGTTTGGAGTCACTTACCATGTCATTTTAGTCCATATGGCATGCTTGTTAACTTACATTTGATGCTCCTTTAGTGCATTAAAGAATTGTTGTTTTTTCCTCCATGTTTGGACCTTTGTGTATGCCATCATGTGTAGGCCATTTAGATGCCATCTAGGTGGGTTTTTGGTCTTGATTAGACCTGCCTTGGGACTATTTTAGGTCCCCATGGTCCTTTGGGGTTTGCTCCATATAGTCTTGGTTCGAGTCCCATGGTTAGTGTCCAAGTCTTGGGCTTGGTTGCATGCTTTGCTTGATTTGTTTAGTTGGTTTGGCACCATTTCTAACTTAATTTCAGAGCTTACAATGCTTGTCATTTGTCCATATTAGTTTCTTTTAAATGTGTTTAAAAGTTGCCTTTTTATGCCTTAGATGATAGGCCTTTGTGCATGCATGCTTGCATGTCTATTCCATGTTTTTATTGCATCATTTTGGCCACTGATTTGGGCTTATTTGAGAGCTGCCCAAGTTGGTTTAAGACCAATCCCGCACGTTGTTGCATGCTTGCCTTGTATGTTGTTGCATACTTGGCCCATTGACACGTTGTTGCATGTTTCAGTAGTGTTGCATTTGGCATGCATCTTGTGTTAAATTGCTTTGCATATTTGCATAAGTTTGTCCCTCACATATTGTTACATGCTTGCCTAACCGTGAATATTGTCACACGCCTTGCATGTTTGCATATTAGTTTAGGTTGCATTACATTTGGCATGTTTATTATACATTGCTTGTTGGCATGCCCATGTTGCACTAGTGTGATTGCATGTTTAGGATTGCATAGCATTAAGCATGCATCCCATGCATCTTGATCAACCATGATTGAGGTTGGGGGTCCCTTGGTATGTTTTGTGTTTTGTGCATTTAACATTGAAGTTGCATACTTGACTCATTTGGCCGTCACGCACTAAAATGCGCAATTGGTGGCCCGAGGGTCGAGAACCATGCTCCTCTAAGTCTCAAACATGCTGAGAAAGGTGGTGGTGCATATATTGCTTTGAAAATGCATTGTCATGTCTTGTCTGTCCTCTGTTGCAGCAAACTAGTCTTCTGCAGGAAGAAATGGCCGGCCGGCAATTTTTAGTGCCGGTCGACTACCAAAACCCAGCCGGTGGTATAATTTTTGGTCGATGACCAGTTCTCTATGGCCGGTGGTGTTTTTCCTTGGTCAGTGACCTCCCATAGTGCTCAGGGAGTAGTCCAGAAGTAACCTTGAGACTTGTGCAGTCCTCAGGGGTGCAGAGCAGTGTAAACAGAGGCGACTTGTGACATGGCGGTGGATTTCCGAGCGGGGCCGAGCGGGGCCAAGCGTGCTTGCATTCGTCCCTCTTCCCAAGGCTATTTTACTGCTTTCAGTAATTTAATTAATTTGTTTAATTAATTAAGGGTCTGTAACATTTAATTAGCTTGTTAGTTAATTAATTTGTATTATTCATTCGTACCCTCCGAGAGAGGGCAATTGTGTAATAAGTGTGCGTGTGTGTGATGCATGTCTTCCAACCACCATTTCTTTCTCCATTTTACTTGACAATTTATGATGGTTAGTTCTAGGGCACGTTTCAATTAGCATACCTTATGCTATGCATGCGTGCATCCATTCATCTGTATTGCATGTATCGAGCTCGGCGCATCATACTAACCGCATAGTATTTCAATTCCAATTTGAATACGTGCATCGAGGTGTTACATTTCACATGCCATCCTTAGATTAGCCAAGCCTATTCTAGTGACATTTTGTATGCGATGCATTAGCCATTTTAACATGGACTTGGATCATACATTGATTGCTAACATGTTCCTTGTTTTGGCTCGGAGTACACTGTGAGTATTTATGCTTTAGCATCTTGCATGTGTGTAAGTGTTAACATGACAACATACTTACCATGAGGCCATGTGCTTATATGATATAACTGCCTGAATGCCTGTGGGTGAAGGTTGGGTTGTTTGAATTGGAATAATTCGTCGAAACCCGTGTTTTAGCCTACTTGCGAGTAGCAAACCTCAAACCATTTTCCAAACAAAACAGATGTGCGATGCTTTGTTCCAAATTAGGCGATCTAGTCTATACTTGTGTGTTGTGCACATCACATAGTAAATTCTAGCTAATTATCTGGAATAAGAACACATATGCTTTGAAAACAAAATATCATGCTTAGTACAGGCCGATCTTCGGATCGGGCGAGCGGGGATACTCATAGCTGACCTTCCCCAATCGTACCCAAGTTCCCGAGCCGAGGCAACTTTGGTGATGACGGACACGTGGCCTTAGGCAACGAGTCAGAGTTTCATAAATTCCCCGAAAACAAAATATTTAGGTGGCGACTCTGTATCTGACAAAGCAGTCCATGTTTGGCACTTCTTTCTAAAAATCTATTTTTCAAAACGATTTGCCAGATTCGGACTCTTTGGTGATTTATCAATCTCACATCGCACATTGTGAGATCAGATTAAGAACTGTGACAATTTGAGTTCGAACTGTAGTGAGCCCCAAATGAACAAAACGGGATTCCCTCCCAGGACGTTCGGGGATGTCTACAGCATGCATCCTTTATCATTCAGAACAGAGCCGAGACAGTCCATTTCATATAGCTTGCATGCTAATTTATTTGCTTCCTTAGTTTAATTTGTTAAATTAATTAATGTTGTGTAATATTTAGCTGTAATTCGTTATTCATTTCGGTTGTGTAATAACTAGTTTAATTAGCTTAGATTAGCTTGTTGGTTCTGTATTATTTATTCGGACCCTCTACGAGAGGGCGAACTTTGTAATAAGTGTGCGTGTGTGTGATGCATGTCTTCCAACCCCACGTCTTTCTCCCTTTTATTTACCAGCTTATGATGGTTAGTTTTAGGACATGTTTCAATTAGCATCCTTATGCTTCGCATGTTTGCATTCATTCATCTGTCTTGCATGCACCGGGCTCGGTTCATCATACTAACTGCATTGTATTTAAATTCCGAGTTGAATACGTGTATCAGTTGTTGCATTTCATATGCCATTTCAGAATAGCCGAGCCTATCCTAGTTGCATTTTTGCATGTGTTGCATTAGGCATTTCAGCATAGCTAGGATCATGCATTGATTACTAACTAGTTTCTGTTTTGGCTTGGAGTACTCGTTAAGTATTTATGCTTTAGCATCCTTGCATGTGTGTGAGTGACTGCCATGATAGCATGCTTACCATGAGGCTATGTGCTTATGTGATATAGCTGCTTGAATGTCTGTGGGTGAAGGTTGGGTTGTTTAAGTTGGAATAATTCGTCGAAACTCGTGTTTAGCCTACTTGCGAGTAACAAATTTCAATCCATTTTCAAAATAAATGGATATGCGATGCTTTGTTCAAACTTAGGCAATGTAGTCTATACTTGTATGTTGTGCGCATCACATAGTAATTCTAGGCTAATAACCGGAATAAAAGCACATAATGTTTTCAAAACTCGATATCTTGGTTAGTAGAGGCCGATCTTTGACCGGGCGAGCGGGGGTGCTCACGAAATGACCTTCCCCAATCATACCCAAGTTCCCGAGCCGAGACAACTTTGGTGATGACGGACACATGCCATTAGGTATGAGTCAGGGTTTCCTAAATTCCCCCAAAACAAAATATATAGGTGGCGACTCTGTATCTGGCAAAGCAGTCCATGTTTGGCTCTTCTTTCTAAAAATCTGTTTTTCAAAACGATTTGCCGGATTTGGACTCTTTGGTGATTTATCGGTCTCGCATTGCACTTTGCAGGATTAGATTCAGAACCGTGACATTTGAGTCCGAATTGTAGTGAGCCCAATGAACAAAACGGGATTCCCTCCCAGGACATTCGGGGACGTCTACACCCTCTCCTATTTAAGACCTCAAAACTACCTTTTCACCCCTGAAAATCCTCTGGATTTCAGTGGTAGAAAGGTCATGCAAAGACAATAACAAAGGCCAAAAGGGATGGCTCCAAACAAGGCCTAACAAGGCCTAAGAGGAGGTAAACAACCCCAAACCAAAAAGTGATCTTAAACAAAGATATAAAGCATAAAAAATCAGAACTTTTATCAGCTAAGAGCTAAGCTTAAAACAATAAGCAAGTAAGTCTAAAAGCTTAAGCAAGAATAGGGGTTTAAAAGCAAATTTGCTCACCCTTGAAGAACACCTTCAAGAACAAAGCTCCAGCAGGTTTTCCAGGCTTAAACCACCTCAAGAACTCTAACACCAACTCTCTAGTACCTCAGTAACCAAGGATGGTGTTCTACTAGGTGCTCCAATGCAAAAGTATGAACAAAAATACACTTTAGAGCACAAATACACACACAAATGTAGAGAGACAGGAAATATAGAGAGAGATAGATATAGAACTCCTATATCAGATTTTCAGAACCTCTAAGAAGGGAGAGCTCGCTTCTTATTGAATTCCAATTCCAAAGCTTCTTGGAGAAGCTAAGTCAAGGGGCAAATGGCTTCATACAAGTGTATGAAGGGGGTGAATTGTGCATGCCAGCTGTGACAGTTGGCATAAAATATCTGCATAAAGCAAGTGAACAGGGTTCGGCCAGAAAACATGCCCGATCGACCAACATAAGTGCCGGCCGACCAAATAATGTGCCGATCGGCCAACACTTTTGGCCGATGGCAAGAAAACAAGGCTGATGGCTTCAAGCCCTGGCCGATGGGTTGAGGGGATGGAAAACAAGCCACCCTCTTCCCTCAAAAACAAAAACACAAGTGCTTGGTCCACAACCAAGCACAAAACAGACAAGTTAAGAGATCTTGAGCCAAGGCGCGCGACCGAGGCCTCTGGGAACTCAAAACGAACACAGGCATGGATAATTATCGAGTGTTCAAACGATGCCGTCCAAATCTTGAGGATGGTCAAAAATGGGGTATCTACATTGTCGCTGGGGTCTCATCCACAAACTCTGGAGCAAGTGTCGGGAAGTATGCGTACACCCATAGCTGTGAGAAAGATGTGATCAGTACAGTGTATGAACAGTGTATAGAACATGCAGAAAGCAGAATGCAGTACAATGCATAAGGAGTGCAGGTCTAGGGCGGATATTAGATTTTGTGTGAGCAGCGTATGGTATATAGTGTGTAGTATGTATGGTGTACAGAAAATGCAAAGCAGAAAGCATACAGTACAAGAGCAGATACAGAGAATGCAGAAAGTACAAGTGTTGAACAGAATGGAATCGAAAAATACTAAGCAAAATAATGAAAAGGGAAAACTAAGCTGTGTCCCTCCCAAGCTCGCCAGTAGCTGCCGATCAATCTCCCGCACATCCGAGAGGTCGAGCTCATGTATCCGTAGAGAGTGGTAAGGCCGGCTGTGCCCCAGTCATAGAAATGAACCCGCTGGAGCACCACCAGAGCGCCCAGGAAGTATAAACCCATGGTATTCCACCTGTTCGAAAACAAGGTGGTGCCGAAAAGGAACAGGAGGAAGCCCCTAGCGTACTGCTCCACCTCCTCATCAGTCTCGGTATCGTCCCCTCTGTAACGTTTCTCGAACCAGGTATATCTAACCATACCCGCTCGAAGTATCGGTGGACGTGCTTCAAGTAAGGCATCCCATGCGGCCACCCACTCTCCCATGTCGGGATCAAGAGGAATCGGATCACCTCCTACGCCCAGGCCAGTGATCATGGCAAAGTCGAACGGCGTCATCGTCATCTCTCCCGCCATGGAGAAGTGGAAAGAGTTGGTAGTGTCCTACCACCTCTCCACAAGAACCCCTAGAAAAGGGCGACTCGTTGTGACTCGCGTCAAGTTGCAGCAAAATACACCGAAGCCGGTCCCGTCAATGATCCGGCGGACCCTCGCAGGAAGCACATCATACCAGTCCCGAGCGGTCGTAGCACCATAACCTCTGAAGGAGCGGGATCCATCCTGTGAAAATGCAGTTCAAGTCAGATCAGCGATGTATTGAAAATACAGTTCAGATCAGATCAGCGATGTATTGAAAATACAGCTAGGTGCAAATCAGTGGAGTATTGAAAATACAGTTGAATTCAGGGCAGAGACGCATGAGGTGCACTCGTATACAGTACATACAAGGCAATGATGTGTGAAGTACAGTTAAATGCAGAGCAACGAAGTATGTGATACAGTCGGTCAAAGCATGTGATGCAATCAAATCGAAACAGTGCAAGAAATGCAAATAGTTGAAAGTAATACTACAGAAAAGCAGAGATGGTACCTCCATAGCAATGGCCGACAAATGAGACATCGGCTCCCTCAACAAGAGGTCGTCTAGCGCGTCCTCATCAAAATCGGTAAAGGCATGGATGCTTCCCGCCACTGGTATAATATGGGTCTCCGGGTGATACCTCGCAGGATCGAAGGGACGTACGCTCAGTGGTAAAGGCTCAGGCTCAACCCCCGGCTCAGCCGCAAAGTCCGCGGCAAACTCCACTGGAGGGAGTGCCGGGAAACCCCCATCATGTGGGACATCGTCAGCCATCTGAAATAGATGCAAAAATGAGCAAAAATGAGCAAAATGGTGAAGTTTTGAACAAACCAAACCCTAAGAAATAGAAAATTCAAATAAAGTTGAAAACCCGGGAAAAGTGAACTAAGCTCGAGAGAAATTTGGAGGAAATGATCCTTGAATCGGGGAAATGATGAAAGGCACCTCAGATTCGATTTCTGATCGGTTCAAATTGAAGAGAACAAAGGGGTTTTAGCGATTCAAGGTTGTTTAGGGTGTTGGGAAACGCGTAGAATGCGCGAATCTAGAGAGAAGGCACACCTAGAGGGCAAGGGAAATGTTTTCTATGCAAGGGTGTGTGAGCAAATGGAGTAATTTTGGGTCTATTTAAAGACCCGTGGCCGAAAAGACCAATTTGCCCGAATCTGCCATCGATGGCCGGCAGGGGCACATCGATGGCCGACAGTTCATTTCTGATGGCCGGTAGTGGCCTATGATGGCCGGCAGAGGGCCAGTGGCTTTCCCCAATCGTCGGAAATCCTCTACCAGCTTATTTTGCCTATTATACCTTGGTATG
>NW_021025352.1:50865-91735 GCF_004153795.1 Camellia sinensis | reverse complement strand
TTTTTATGGTTTGATAATTGGCACCATATAGGATCTCTGTGGGATAGATTTGGGGGCAGAATTGTTTATGATTCTGCACTGGGTATAAATGCTATGGTTAGTGAGATTGTGGATGGTACAACTTGGAAATGGCCTTACCCCTCTTCTTGGGAGCTTATGGACCTCATTGATAGCACTTCTTCCACTTTTCTCCCTACTGGTGGGTCTGATGATGTTAGTTGGTGTCCTGCTACTAATGGAAAATTCACTATCCAATCCACTTGGAATTCATTGAGACAACACTATGATCCTGTGAATTGGTCTAATTTAATTTGGGGTCCTCATAATATCCCTAAAGTGAGTTTTGTGGTATGGATGGCTATTCTTGGCAGATTGAACACGGGGGATAGATTGCAACTCTTTGGTGTGTCTCAATCTGCTGAGTGTGTCTTCTGTCAACATCTTTGTGAAGACCATAACCATCTTTTCTTTGAATGTCCATTCTCGGAAAGGGTGTGGTCCTGCATTAAAGGTAAAATAAATGTTGATTGGCCATCTATCCATTGGGATGATTTGGTCCAGCTCATTGCTAAATCTGTGAAAGGGAAATCCTTAGGGTCTATTATTACCAAGCTTGCATTTACTTGTACTGTGTACCAGTTGTGGATTGCTAGGAATAACAAAATTTTTAGTAAGGATATGTTGCCTGAAGAGGTGGTTATAAATTGTATTGTGGATATGGTTAGGTTCAGGGTAATGCATATTACCAATATGAAATCTCACCTTACTGACAGATGGTACCTAAGCTCATGGAGGTTACCTCACGCCATGTTGAAGGCTGCGGCAGCTGGAATGAGGAATGTGAGGTCCCAAAATGAGGGTTGAGTGATGGCATGCATAAATATTGTGGGGTTTCCTAATGTTTGCTTTTGTTATAGGTACTTGGAGCACAGTGAAGAAGAATTTGAGTGTGTGCTAAATATTATGAGGGTTGAGTATAGTGTAAGGAATAAACAAGTGCCTAACCCAAAATCACTAGCCATATTGAGTGAAACTAACCTGTTTTTATATATTTCCTGTATCTCTTTCTTTTGCAGGTATATGGAGCAGTGTGTTCCGAGTGATGTGAGCATATATATTTGTGGGTTGAGTGTAGTGAGCATATATATGAGTGATTTACAGTGCAAGTTGTTTTTGCTACTAGAATTTTACTTGATTGTGGATCGATTAATCATGTTTTGGTATCTGCTGGTGACAGGGTTTATTATAATGTCTAAACTCTGCTTGGGATGCATGGGATGGCAGCAAAGTACGTTCCTGGGTGGTTGCTGTTTTGGTTTGGCAAACAGTTCTGGTCCTTTGAGTTTTGGAGCTGGCTGTTTTGTGGTGATGGCTGCTAGAGGCGCCTCTTGTGTTAAGAAAGTCTCTCTTTTATTTTGTTTTAAATCACTATGTTTGGATTTATTAGATGTTTTGCTTTGGATGTTTCCTTTAGCTGGCCTACCCACACGGGATGTGCATGGGAGCAGAAGTAGTGTGTTCTGTATCTGGTTTTCGTTGATGAGCTGTTAGGTGTGTTCATGCTCCTCTTTCAAACTGCATGCGGCCCATCAACAAATTTTTGGGTTAAACTTTGCTACTATGTTCTGGTTTTCTAGTTTTTAATTTTATGTTTATTTGTTTTTTCTTAAGTATCCAGTTAGTTGTGTGTAAATAGTATATATTGGGTTTGGCTAGGCTGCTGTTTTGTTTGTTGATTTTGGCATCTTAGCTCTGTTTTCTTGTATAGTGTTGGCTAGGGCCTGGGGTATGCCCCTTGTAGTGGTGTAAGTTTTTTGTCTTTTATTTTCTGACATATTCACCAAAAAAAAAAACACATAGGATGAAACTTATAGGGAATTCAAATTCACCCTTTTGGAATTGAGAATTGAACACTTAGGTGATTTAGAAAAACATGAAATGGGCTGCTTAGGTTAAACTAGTATCATTAAGCTACGACTATTCTGTAAATTCTCTTTCGTAGAGGCTAAGAAATATTAGTTTGAGTGAAACCAAGCCTCTTAAGCCAATGAAACTAATAGTTGCCTAATCCAATTAGTTCCTACAATAAATAAGAGAAGGTTCTACAAGGACGGAGAGAATTAGAGAAAATCTTTCTTCCTTGGTGGTGGAAGTGAATGTTTGGCAAAAGAAAAGAGAAATAGGATGAAAATTAATGCGAATTCAAATTCAACTTGTTGTATTGAGAATTGAGCACTTAGGTAATTTAGAAAACATTAAATGAGTTTCTTAAATAAAAGTAATATCATTAAACTACCATTACTCCATATATTCTCTTTCTCGGGGGCTAAGAAAGATTAGTATGAGCTACACTTGGCCACTTAAGCAAATGATACTAATAGTTGCCTATGCTAATTAGTTCCTCGAACAAAAGACAGAAGGTTGCAGAAGGACAGAGAGAGTTAGAGAAAAACTTTCACCTTCAGTGGTAGAAGAGAAAGTTAGAGAAAAGAAAAGAAAATAGGATAAAAATTATAGGGAATTCAAATTCAGCCTTTTGGACATGAGAATTGAACACTTAGATGTTTTAGAAAACGTTAAATGAGTTGCCAATGTAAAAGTAATATCGTGAAGCTACAATTACTCCCCATATTCTCTTTCTTGGTGGCTAAGAAAGATTAGTTTGAGTTAAACTTGGCCACTTAAGCTATTGAAATGAATAGTTGCCTAAGCTAATTAGCTCCTACAACATAAGAGAGAACGTTGGAGAAGGATAGAGAGAGTTGGAGAGAAACTTTCTTCTTGAGCGGTAGAAGAGAAACTTAGAAAAAAGAATGGAAATTAGGACGAAAATGAAAGGGAATTCAAACTCATCCTCTTGGACTTGAGAATTGAGCACTTAGGTGATTTAGAAAACTTTAATGAGAAGCTTAAGTTAAACTAATATGGTTATTGTACAATTACTAAGTAAAATCTCTTTTTTGAAGGATAACCAAGATTAGTTTGAGTTAAACTTAGTCACTTAAGCTAATGAAATAGTTCGTCGCCTAAGCTAATTAGTTCCTAGAAAAAAAGAGACAAGGACGGAGAGAGTTAGACAGAAACTGTCTTCTTGAGAACTAGAAGAGATAGTTAGAGAAAACAAAGGTACATAGGATGAAACTTATAGGGAATTCAAATTCATCCTTTTGGAATTCAGAATTGAACACTTAGGTGATTTAGAAAACATGAAATGGGTTTCTTAGGTTAAACTAGTATCGTTAAGCTACGATTATTCGGTAAATTCTCTTTCTTGGAGGCTAAGAAAGATTAGTTTGAGTGAAACCTGGTCTCTTAAGCCAATGAAACTAATAGTTGCCTAAGCTAATTAGTTCCTACAATAAAAGAGAGAAGGTTCTACAAGAATGGAGAGAGTTAGAGAAAATCTTTTTCGTTGGTGGTGGAAGAGAAAGTTTCGCAAAAGAAAGGGAAATAGGATGAAAATTAATGTGAATTCAAATTCAACCTTTTGGACTTGAGAATTCAGCACTTGGTTAATTTAGAAAACATTAAATGACTTGCTTAAGTAAAAGCAATATTGTCATGCTACCATTACTCTGTATATTCTCTTTCTTGAAGGCTAAGAAAGATTAGTTTGAGCTGAACTTGGCCACTTAAGCAAATGGTACTAATAGTTGCCTAAGCTAATTAGTTCCTATAACAAAAGAGAGAAGGTTGGAGATGAACCGAGAGAGTTAGAGAAAAACTTTCATCTTGAGTGGTAGAGGAGAAAGTTAGAGAAACGAAAGGGAATTAGGATGAAAATTAAAGTGAATTCAAATTCATCCTGTTGGACTTAAGAATTGAAAACTTAGATGATTTAGAAAACTTTAAATGAGACGTTTAAGTCGCACCAATGTCGTTATGGTACCATTACTAAGTAAAATCTCTCTCTTGAAGGCCAAGCATGTATTAGTTTGAGTTAAACTTGGCCACTTACGCTAAAGAAATTGTTTGTTGCATAAGCTCATTAGTTCCTAGAAAAGAAAAACAAAAATGGAGAAGGATGGAAAAAACAGACTGTGTTGGAGGGAAACATTTTTCCTGGGCACTAGAAGAGAAAGTTTGAGGAAATAAAGGAAAATAGGATAAAAATTATAGGGAATTCAAAGTCAACCTTTTGGACATGAGAATAGAACACTTAGGTGATTTAGAAAATGCTATATAAGTTGCTTAAGTAATAGTAATATCATGAAGCAACAATTACTCCGTATATTCTCTTTCTTGGAGGCTAAAAAAGGTTAGTTTGAGTGAAACTAGGCCACTTAAGCTATTGAAACGAATAGTTGCCTAAGCTAACTAGTTCCTACAACAAAAGAAAGAAGGTTGAAGAACGACATAGAGAGTTAGAGAGAAACTTTCGTCTTTAGTGGTAGAAGAGAAAGTTAGAAAAAAGAATAGAAATTAGGACGAAAATGAAAGGGAATTCAAATTCATCCTCTTGGACTTTAGAATTGAACAACTAGGTGATTTACAAAACTTTAAATGAGAAGCTTAAGTTAAACTAATATAGTTATTGGACAATTACTAAGTAAAATCTCTTTTTCGGAGGATAAGCAAGATTAGTTTGGGTTAAAGTTGGCCACTTAAGCTAATGAAACTGTTCGTTGCCTAAGCTAATTAGTTCTTAGAAAAAAAAGAGACAAGGACAGAGAGAGTTAGAGAGAAACTGTCTTTCTAAGAACTAGAAGAGATAGTTAGAGAAAAAAAAGGTACATAGGATGAAACTTACAGAGAATTGAAATTCATCCCTTTGGAATTCAGAATTGAACACTTAGGTGATTTAGAAAACATAAAATGGGTTGCTTAGGTTAAACTAGTATCGTTAAGCTACTATTATTCCGTAAATTCTCTTTCTTGGACTCTAAGAAAGATTAGTTTGAGTGAAACCTGGCCTCTTAAGCCAATGAAACTAATCGTTGCCTAAGCTAATTAGTTCATACAAGAAAGGAGAGAAGGTTCTACAAGGACAGAGAGAGTTAGAGAAAATCTTTCTTCCTTGGTGGTGGAAGAGAAAGTTTGGGAAAAGAAGGGGGAATAGGATGAAAATTAGAAGAGAAAATGATACTAATAGTTGCCTATGCTAATTAGTTCCTAGAACAAAAGAGAGAAGGTTGGAGAAGGACGGAGAGAGTTAAAGAAAAACTTTCATCCTGAGTGGTAGAAGAGAAAGTTAGACAAACCAATATCGTTATGGTACATTTACTAAGTAAAATCTTTTTCTTGGAGGCAAAGCAAGATTAGTTTGAGTTAAACTTGGCCATTTATGCTAATAAAACTGTTTGTTGTCTAAGCTAATAAGTTCCTAGAAGAAAAAAAGGGAGAAGGATGAAAAATGACAAAGAGTGTTGGAGGGAAAGTTTCTTCCTGGGAACCAAAAGAGAAAGTTAGAGGAAAGAAAGAAAAATAGGATGAAAATTATAGGGAATTCAAATTCAACCTTTTTGGACATGAGAATTGAACAATTAGTTGATTTAGAAAGCAATAAATGAGTTGCTTAAGTAAAAGTAATATCGTTAAGTTACAATTACTCCATATATTCTTTTTCTTGGAGGTTAAGAAAGATTAGTTTGAGTTAAACTTGGCCACTTAAGCTATTTAAATGAATAGTTACCTAAGCTAATTAGTTCGTAAAACAAAAGAGAGAAGGTTTGGGAAGGACAGAGAGACTTAGAGAGAAACTTTATTCTTGAGTGGTAGAAGAGAAAGTTAGGAAAAAAAACACAAATTAGGATGAAAATGAAAGGTAATTCAAATTCATCCTCCTGGACATGAAAATTGAACACTTTGGTGATTTAGAAACCTTTAAATGAGATGTTTAAGTTAAACTAATATGGTTGTTGTACAATTACTAAGTAAAATCTCTTTTTTGGAGGATAAGCAAGATTAGTTTGAACTAAAGGCCACTTAAACTGAAGAAACTTTTCGTTGCCTAAGCTATTTAGTTCCTAAAAAAGAAGAGAGAAGGACGGAGTGAGTTAGAGAGAAACTATCTTCTTGAAAA
This sequence comes from Camellia sinensis, assembly GCF_004153795.1. Lineage (NCBI taxonomy): Eukaryota > Viridiplantae > Streptophyta > Magnoliopsida > Ericales > Theaceae > Camellia > Camellia sinensis. The sequence goes on along the minus strand of NW_021025352.1, from coordinate 85,713 downwards.
CTAGAAGAGATAGTTAGAGAAATAATGGTAAATAGGATGAAACTTACTGGGAATTCCAATTCATCCTTTTGGAATTGAGAATTGAACACTTAGGTGATTTAGAAAACATAAAATAGGTTGCTTAGGTTAAACTAGTATCGTTATGCTACGATTATTCTATAAATTCTCTTTCTTGGAGGCTAAGAAAGATTAGTTTGAGTGAAACCTGGCCTCTTAAGCCAATGAAATTAACAGTTGCCTAAGCTAATTTGTTCCTACAATAAAGAAGAGGAGGTTCTACAAGGACAGAGAGAGTTAGACAAAATCTTTGTTCCTTGGTGGTGGAAGAGAAAGTTTGGAAAAAGAAAGGGAAATAGGATGAAAATTAATCCGAATTCAAATTCAACTTTTTGGACTTGAGAATTGAGCACTTAGGTAATTTAGAAAACATTAATTGAGTTGCTTAAGTAAAAGTAATATCGTTAAGCTACCATTACTCCGTATATTCTCTTTTTTGGAGGCTAGGAAAATTAGCTTGAGCTAAACTTGGCGCTTAATCAAATGATACTAATAGTTGCCCATGCTAATTAGTTCCTAGAACAAAAGAGAGAAGGTTGGAGATGAACGGAGAGAATTAGAGAAAAACTTTCATCTTGAGTGGTAGAAGAGAAAGTTAGAGAAACGAGGCAGAAAATTAAATGGAATTCAAATTCATCCTGTTTGACTTGATAATTGAACAATGAAATGATTTAAAAAAATTTAAATGAGATGCTTAAGTTAAACTAATATCGTTATGATACAATTACTAAGCGAGATTAGTTTAGGATAAAATTGGCGATTTACGGTAATGAAACTGTTTGTTGCCTAATCTAATTAGTTCCTACAAAAAAAAAAAAAAAATGGGGGTGGGCGAAGGATGTAAAAGGACAGAGAGTGTAAGAGTGAAACTTTCTTCTTGGGAACTAGAAGAGAAAGTTAGAGAGGAAGGAAGTTTGAGAAAACAAAGGAAAATAGGATGAAAATTATAAGGAATTCCAATGCAACCTTTTGGACATGAGAATTGAACACTTAGGTGATTTAGAAAACATTAAATAAGTTGCTTAAGTAAATGTAAAAATGTTAAGCTACAATTACACCATATATTCTCTTTCTTGGAGGCTAAGAAAGATTAGTTTGAGTTAAACGTTGCCACTTAAGCTATTGATACGAATTATTGCTTCAGCTAATTAGTTCCTAGAATAAAAGAGAGAAGGTTGAAGAAGGACGAAGAGAGTTAGAGAGAAACTTTCTTCTTGAGTGGTAAAGTTAGAAAAAAGAACAGAAATTACGATGAAAATGAAAGGAAATTCAAATTCATCCTCTTGGACTTGAGAATTGAACATTTAGGTGACTTAGAAAACTTTAAATGAGATGCTTCAGTTAAACTAATATGGTTATTGTACAATTATTAAATAAAATCTCTTTTTTAGAGGATAAGCAAGATTAGTTTTTGTTAAACTTGGCCGTTGAAGGTAATGAAACTGCTCATTGCCTAAGCTAATTAGTTCCATGAAAAAAATGGAGAAGGACGGAGAGAGTTAGAGAGAAACTCTCTTCCTAGGAACTAGAAGCAATAGTTAGAGAAAAGAAAGTGAAAGAGGATGAAACTTATAGGGAATTCAAATTCGTCCTTTTGGAATTAAGAATTGAACACTTATGTGATTTAGAAAACATGAAATGGGTTGCTTAAGTTAAACTAGTATCGTTAAGCTATTATTCCGTAAATTCTCTTTCTTAGAGGCTAAGAAAGATTAGTTTGAGTGAAATCTGGCCTCTTAAGCCAATGAAACTAACAGTTTCCTAAGCTAATTATTTCCTACAATAAAGGAGAAAAGGTTCTACTAGGACAGAGAGAGTTATAGAAAATCTTTCTTCCTTGGTGGTGGAAAAGAAAGTTTGGCAAAAGAAAGGGAAATAGGATGAAAATTAATGCGAATTCAAATTCTACTTTTTGGACTTGAGAATTGAGCCCTTAGGTAATTTAAAAACTATTAAATGAGTTGCTTAAGTAAAAGTAATATCATGAAGCTACAATTACTCCGTATATTCTCTTTCTTGGAGGCTAAAAATGGTTAGTTTGAGTGAAACTTGGCCACTTAAGCTATTGAAACGAATAGTTGCCTAAGCTAATTAGTTCCTACAACAAAAGAAAGAAGGTTGCAGAAGGACGGAGAGAGTTAGAGAGAAACTTTCGTCTTTAGTGGTAGAAGAGAAAGTTAGAAAAAAGAACGGAAATTAGGACGAAAATGAAAGGGAATTCAAATTCATCCTCTTGGACTTTAGAATTGAACACTTAGGTGATTTAGAAAACTTTAAATGAGAAGCTTAAGTTAAACTAATATGGTTATTGGACAATTACTAATTAAAATCTCTTTTCTGGAGGATAAGCTAGATTAGTTTAAGTTAAAGTTGGCCACTTAAGCTAATGTAACTGTTCGTTGCCTAAGCTAATTAGTTCTTAGAAAAAAAAGCCAAGGACGGATAGAGTTAGAGAGAAACTGCCTTCCCAAGAACTAGAAGAGATAGTTAGAGAAAAGAAAGGTACATAGGATGAAACTTATAGAGAATTGAAATTCATCCTTTTGGAATTGAGAATTGAACACTTAGGTGATTTAGAAAACATAAAATAGGTTGCTTAGGTTAAACTAGTATCGTTATGCTACGATTATTCTATAAATTCTCTTTCTTGGAGGCTAAGAAAGATTAGTTTGAGTGAAACCTGGCCTCTTAAGCCAATGAAATTAACAGTTGCCTAAGCTAATTTGTTCCTACAATAAAGAAGAGGAGGTTCTACAAGGACATAGAGAGTTAGAGAAAATCTTTGTTCCTTGGTGGTGGAAGAGAAAGTTTGGAAAAAGAAAGGGAAATAGGATGAAAATTAATCCGAATTCAAATTCAACTTTTTGGACTTGAGAATTGAGCACTTAGGTAATTTAGAAAACATTAATTGAGTTGCTTAAGTAAAAGTAATATCGTTAAGCTACCATTACTCCGTATATTCTTTTTCTTAGAGGCTAAACTTGGCCACTTTAGCAAATGATACCAATAGTTGCCTATGCTAATTAGTTCCTAGAACAAAAGAGAGAAGGTTAGAGAAGGACGGAGAGAGTTAAAGAAAAACTTTCATCCTGAGTGGTAGAAGAGAAAGTTAGAAAAACCAATATCGTTATGGTACATTTACTAAGTAAAATCTTTTTCTTGGAGGCAAAGCAAGATTAGTTTGAGTTAAACTTGGCCATTTATGCTAATAAAACTGTTTGTTGCCTAAGCTAATAAGTTCCTAGAAGAAAAAAAGGGAGAAAGATGAAAAATGACGAAGAGTGTTGGAGGGAAACTTTCTTCCTGGGAACCAGAAGAGAAAGTTAGAGGAAAGAAAGAAAAATAGGATGAAAATTATAGGGAATTCAAATTCAACCTTTTTGGACATGAGAATTGAACAATTAGTTGATTTAGAAAGCAATAAATGAGTAGCTAAAGTAAAAGTAATATCGTTAAGTTACAATTACTCCATATATTCTTTTTCTTGGAGGTTAAGAAAGATTAGTTTGAGTTAAACTTGGCCACTTAAGCTATTTAAATGAATAGTTGCCTAAGCTAATTAGTTCGTAAAACAAAAGAGAGAAGGTTTGTGTGATATCCCTGTTCCGTAGTATGTTAATTGGTCCTTGTAGACACCCCATTTTTGACCGACCTTGAGACTCAGACGTCACCAGTTGAGCACTTGGTGATATTGCATAATGTGCTCGTTCAGAAGTTTTAGAGTCTTGGTCGTGGGCCCTGCCTCCAGACTTCCGAACCCTCTTCTGTGCCTTGCCTCGGTTTGCGAACCAGACTCGGTTTTCTCTATTTCTTTTCCTGAGGGGAGGGAGAGGTCCTGTAGACCATCTCTCAGTGGCCGTGGGCTACATTTTGTGGCTATAGGCCATTTTTCCCATTTCGGAGCCCGGTTCCCGGTTTTCGGAGCTGTCAGGCCGTGTGCCTCGGTTCGGGACCGCTCAACAATCTCCATTCGCTTGGATTTTTGGCATACATCTTATTTTCTCCCTTTCAAGGGACACTGGGGTCTGAGAAACCCACTTCGTAGCCGAACGCCACTTTCGGTGCTTAGCAGCCCATTTTCGGGACCCCGAACTGTGTGTTTTGGCCCCCGAGCATTCGTTATGCATCGGTTTTCGTTCATTTTTGGAAGGTACCGTTGTCTTATCACCAGGAAGGTCACTGGAGGATGGGAGGCCAGCAATTATCTTGGCAACCAGTTATATTCCATTTTCACCCTCCGACACCCGTTTTTCTCACTTCCGAGCCAATGTTGAACACCTTGAAGCCACTTTCTTCAATCCCAAACCACATATTTGTGTTGTACACACATGAGAGGACCCTAAAATTTGGTGGCCGGCCAAAAAATCCAATTGACCCTTTTGAACCCATCTTGAAAATGGCTTGTTCTCTCTCCTATTTTAGAGTTTCCAAATTCGAACCACAGGGTTGTGATGAGGGGACCTGGGAGGCCACCAATGTGAAGTGGCCGGCCACTAATTAAACTTGACCTTTTTGACCCTTGGTCGGCCGGCTAGGGGAGGTGGCCGACCGGCCACCTGCAAGTCCAAAAACCAGCCGGTTATGTTCCTTGCACTGCACACTTTACAGCTGTATAGCTGTATCCCCCAGAAAATATCTCAATCCGGGGATATTTTTTGGGGGAAAACTTGTCTTCTTTTTCTCCCACCTTTGCCCCTCCTTTACTCCCTCTCTTTGGTCCATATAACCAGCAGGCAACATTGGTCTTGGGGGTTAGAAAAATTGGTCTTCAAGCCTTGATACACAAATCTCCCTCCATCTCTCTTATTTCCTTGAAAAACCTCCAAGTCCTACACCACCATTTCTTCTACACCACCAACCCCCACCCTTCCATCCTCCATTCCAAAAGTTTTAAGGTGTTCTCCAAGGCCTGAGGAGCCACAAAGTCAAGCCAAGAGGCAACCAAAGTCAAGCCTTCAAGGGTAAGTAGTATTTTTCCTTTTTTGAGCTTATTTTGGTATCTTTTCTTAGCCATGCGTGCTTACTGATTTGAGCTCCGACCAAAACTGAAAAGGTCATTTTTTTGAGTTCATTTTCTTGTTTCATTAAGGGCTCAACCCTGTTTGAGCCCCCCATATTGTACTTGCTTCAATATCCTCCTTGAATGCTATTTTCTTGCATGCTATGGCAGCCTATTATGCTTCTGTTTTTGGTCTTTTTACAGACCTATAAATGGCATTATTTTGACATTCTTAACATGTTTTATTAAGGGTCTTTGCTCGTTTGGTGAATGCTTTGCATATCTCATGTTATAGCCACTTTTGAGCCTCATTTTGCATTGCATTTCTAGCATGTTTTTATACTGATTTTGGGGCTTCCATAAACTGTAAATGTGTATATTTTTGGTCCCTCTTCAATGTTGTAGAAGGACATTTTTCAGTTTGGGCTTTGCATATACCACTTGCCTCTTTGGCCACCTTTTGGCCCTTTTTCTTGCATAAGAGCTCAGCCATATCTATGTTTGTTTTTAGGGTTTTTACAGTTCTGTAAAGTGGCTTATTTTGGTCCCCTATTCAATGTTGTTCAAGGTCCCTAACCTGTTTGGGGTCAGCAGCTGTGAGTTGCTTCATAGCCTCATATTTAGGGCCTTTTTTGCATACTAGTTTTGCCCTATTTATGTTTGCTGTTCGGCCATGCTTTGAACTGGAAAAATGCTTATTTTGGGGCTGTCTTGCTTCTGTCTTTTCATTCCATGTACGAATTATGCATGCTTTGTATAGCTGTAGTTCATTCTATGTGCCTAATTTTGCATTTCGGGAGAGATTCCATGCATCGGGTGTACTTTCGCCTCATTTCGGGGCTGTTTTCCCCCACATTTCAGTACTGAAATTCCATTAGCATGTTTTCATATCACATTTCCATGCCATTGCATTGCATATGTCATTGCCTCGGTTTGCGTGCCCGTGTGCACGCATTTCGAGGCACTTCATTTTCATTCATCGGCCTCTTATGTGAGTGTGGCTGAGGCTCTCTCATGTTAGTATAAGTCCATGTTGCATTCTATATTCCATTTCCATGCCATTGCATTGCACATGCCATTGCCTCGGTTTGCGTGCCCGTGTGCACGCATTTCGAGGCACTTCATTTTTCATCCATCGGCCTCTTATGTGAGTGTGGCTGAGGCTCTCTCATGTTAGTATAAGTCCATGTTGCATTCTATATGCCATTTCCATGCCATTGCATTGCATATGTCATTGCCTCGGTTTGCGTGCCCGTGTGCACGCATTTCGAGGCACTTCATTTTCATTCATCGGCCTCTTATGTGAGTGTGGCTGAGGCTCTCTCATGTTAGTATAAGTCCATGTTGCATTCTATATGAATTTCAATGAATTTTTTTTATATATAAGTCCAATAATGGGGCTGGGTCTGTACATATGGTTATTTGTCACCGATGCTACAACATATGGTTTGGAGCTTTATCTATTTTCCATGATGAATGTGATGTATAAGAGGTCCTGGCATGTAGATGTAGCTCAATGGAATTTATATGTATAGTTATTTTCTTATTTTATGCTTCCGATGAGGCCCCATATGTTATTTATTACAGGATAAGTGTTCGTTTTCAAACGGGTCATGCCCAAACTTTTAGGGGCGGGTTTGGGGCGTGACAAAACAGCTACCCCATTCACCGGTGCGTCCGGAAGTAGCTCACAAGGAACCAAGTACCCACCTCGAGTCAAGAGGGCTTTCACCCCACTTCATGTGCCTTTGTCAAAGGCCCTAGAGGTCTTCATCCGGAAAGGACATCTGAAACCGTTGGAACAACGGCCCCTACCCGATCCTTTCCCTGCAAAGCATGATCAGACTAAATACTGCGCCTACCATCAACAAACCGGTCATGACACCGACAGTTGCTTTCGTCTGCGCCATGATGTACAAGATCTATTTGACAACGGGGTCATCCCCGCACCAGGTCCTGCAAAGCCTATCGGCACTTGATCAGTAAATTTGGGGGATAATGTGATGTGATTGGAGGGATGAACCACCTGCGGGCAGCGCTCAGTTTACTCCAGATATGGTGTATGGCACGCACTGTTTTGAGCATTTGTGAATGCTGGTTTTTGTACTGTCTGACTTCGGTATCCGGTCAGTCTTGTTGTTTTGTACAGAGTCAGTCTTTTCTTACTGAGTCAGTTGGGTCCGTCTTGTTGTATCGAGTCGGTCCTGTTGTACAGAAGTCGGATGATTCCGGGGGTGTTACCTTGGGCGTCACCGTTTTGTTTTGCGTTTGTCTTTTCGTTTTGTTTTGAGTCTGTTTCTGCCAGGGAGCCAGTTGTACCAACAGATTTTGAATGAAATAGCAGTTATTTTCACACTCTCGTGTTCGCTTCTGCCGTGTGCCAGTTGCGCCAGAAATTCTGAATGAGACGGCAGTATTTGACTAAAGAACACTGTCTTTTCTGTGCCTTGAAATCATTGTATCGACCTAAGTTTTTCAAAACTTTTTTGAACACTGCGGTGAAAACGAAGAGGAAGGAATTCCTCGGGTTTTGCAAAACTTTGATCATTTGAGAGAAAGAGAGGCGTGCCAAGCCCTTAATGAATGAAATCATACTTGTTAGCGTGAGTACTGAGAAGGACCCTGGCTTGATCCAGACTGGTTTCACACTATCTTCAGCGCGAGCGATTTATCGCTTTCTTAAAAATTTTCAAAAACAAAATGTTTTGCGCAGTCCTGCGAAGACTTGTGTGGAATCGCTCTTGAGATTGTGCAGCTTAGGATCGCTCTCAGCCTCGAGACTTGAACCCTTGCTTTCAAACCTTGGGCCCATTCAGAACGTTCAACGGTCAACTACAATGTGAGGCCTGTGTGGCCAGATTCAAAGCAGCCCTCGAACAAGAGGCAAGGAAGTCGGGTCAAGAAGATCAGATCTCATCAAAAAAAGCTTGCGAAGCTAGAACAGCAACACCCCTCGAACTAGGGGTAAAAATGTCAGACATGCTCGAAGAGCCGAAGATGGATCCTTCTGCGAATCGATAAAACAGCCACTCTCTTGGATACGGATGGCTTCGAGATCCTAAAACCATTTAGCATGGACTTGTTACACTTTTACCCTTGAGAGGCTCGCTGGGCCGAAAACCCGAAAGGGCGGTCCAGGCAAAAGTTAGAGCAAGAGAAAAATACAAAAAAAGAAGCAAAAAATGCAAAAGAAAAGAAAAAAAGAGAACAAAAAAGAAAGATGCAAAGAAAAGAACAAAAAAAAATCAAAAAAAAAAAGGAAAAGAAATGAAAAGAATTGAAAAGAAAAGAAGAACAAAGCTCGCAAGGTCGAAAACCGCAACGGGCGCCTTGGCAAAAGTTAGGGCCTAAAAAGGAGAGGTTAATACCCGAGTGTACCTTAACCCCGAACTACGTAAGGCTTGATTCCCATCTTTGGGATACGTAGGCAACTTCATTCTAAAGTCCAGCCGTAAAACACTTCAAATTCGATTGTGTCCATGCGATGGTTTTGGTCATCTTTGTCTTCTCTGTATCTGAGGGTCTGTTTGTGTTCGTCGCTCTGAGGACTGACTACAATGCACTGCGGTGCTATCCAAACAAGGGGCAACTTTCCGTTGCCATTCAATGCGTCGCGGTGCCGTTCAAACAAGGGGCAACTTTCCGTTGCCATGCAGTTCCCCTCAAGCAAGGGGCAATTTTCCTTCGAATCCGAGGTTGTGCATCTGGAGAGTAGGTTCCGTGCTCGTTGAGCAGTGGTCGTCTGCAAAAATAGTTTTTGAGAATTTTTACTGAGGTTGACTAATCTTCTTGAAAAGTACTCCATTTTTCAAAACTGGACCATTTCTCGGACCCAAAAAAGGAAAACTCTCAATGCTCACAGCCTAACTTGCATGATTTCAAATCAAAAATCGAGCAAGCGCGTTAACCTAACTCATGTTGGTCAAAACTGTTTTAGTAGAATGCAAAAACAAAAAATGGTCAAAATGATGAACTAGGGGCACAGTTGAGTCAGGTGTTCTGTCTTTTTTCCTTTGTCAATGCATTTGCCAGAAAGGGCACTCTACTTGCTGGAAAGGGCATCGTATTCTCCAGAAAAGGGCACAACAAAGGGCAGAAAGCTCTCTCATCCTCCAAGCAGCGAGGTATCGAGCTGAGTGCGAAGCACGAATTGGAATGGATCGAGATGCTCCATTCCCTCATCCGGTGCATCGACAGATGTCACCGAAGGAAATAGCCGCGAGCTGATTATGTTGGGTGTGAGCCCACAATTTGTTGTTTATCCATCAACCGCCCAAGGGAGGGATGAAAAATGAGAGATTAAAGAATAGAGAGATGTGCGCTGAGAGGAAAAGCGATGAAAGGGTTTTGAGAGAAAAACCGAGCTTGAAGGCCGAGTGATGTGAGAATCACAAATGAGAAAGGGTGGGAAACAATACCCAGAAAAACTGGCTCCATGTGCACGTCTGAATGTCGTGTCTTTTTGTTTTACCTCGATTCTTGTCTTGAGTCGTTTTTGAGTGTCTGTGTTTGTATTTAGGTTGTTTTGCCTTTGTTTTTCTTTGTTGAGTCGTAGTACGCAATGTTCAGTCGTAGGCTCAATACCCGGTCGAGAACTCATTTATCAATTTCGAAATAAAATCGTTTTGTGCTCCGAGTGCCGTGCCGTTCTCTACATTGGTGCAAAAAAAGATTCGTTCTTTCATAAAACCGCAGGGTTCAACCCAGGTCACATCAGAACAGTAAAACCAGGACCTATCTAAAGCTATATGAGTTCCAGACTGCAAAGCAAAAGCAAAAGAGGAAATGTCGAGCATCTGAGTTTGTTTCAACTTCAGTAAGTTCCAAGACTACATTCCGTGTGTACCCCTTTAAGTCTTGCCAAAGCTCCGAAGTATGAGTGTGCCTCTACCTCAAGCTCAAGATCAAGTCTGCTTCAAGCCAAAATGGCGATCAAAAGCGCTCTCCCTGAGTACCATTCCCTGCTAGAGGCATCTTGGATGTGTTCGCAATGAGTTCCTAGGAGACCAACTGCGACTGTGGAAACTAGAGTTCGAATGGCTGATGCCTAGAACGTAAAGGTTCGGGATTTCCGGGACTAAAGTCTGGTTTAAATACCCAGAGGCGTGTCCTCGGCTTGAAATCTATATAGAAGCCCCATAGGTTGAGATAGCGTGTATGCACCTCAATTCTGGATACTGAACCAACCTAGTCTGTCACCCCGTTGGAGAATAGGGAAAGTTGTGAATATGATCAGGAAGAAAGGCAGCATCCAAAGTGTTCTACGTGAAGAACCCTTGTCAGTATTCAAATTGGAAGATAGATCATTTTGCTTAAATAATGAAATTGATTGTGGAATCATGAAATTGAAGAGAATTGTGATTGAATGGTGTAGTTGGATTTATAAATCACTCACCTATGGAAAATGTGATAAATTATATGTTTGATACATTTGTTTATCTGTTTAGAAATAACTTATTTGGGCTATCGGTGGAGGATAGTCTTGATTGTTATAGACAATGCATGATGATTAGGTAAATTGAAACTAATCAATGGAAATGTGTCATGGAATTGACGGTTGATAGAATACATTAAACTGTTGTATTGGTGATGTGTATATAGCAACCATGTGTTTTGTATACGTTTATGCTGTAGAGAGGAGATGGGGATGTATTTTCGCGGTAGGGGAAAGATGGGATTTTACCTCTAAACCGGATTAGTTTGGAGAGAAGCATAGGGGTGAACTTCCGTTGATTACAGTCTCACATGCTGTCTAGAGAGTGAAGATAGAGCTTATATGCTTATCTTTGTTAAAGTATGGATTACAGCTTTATATGCTTATTGTGAATATGGGATGTTGTCGTGCTATTACATATCTGATTTGAGAATTGTGGATTATAGCTTTATATGCTTATTCTGTGATTGTGGATTTTTTTTTTATTAGGGTTTTTTTTTTAACATATCTGTTGAAATAATGATAGAGCTACATGCCTATCTGTTTGGAAAAAGGCGAAAATGAAAAGTAAACTTTGGACTCATAAGTCGTATGACATAAATATGGTGATTATGTGAAGTGCTATCAGTGTTGGCCATCTACAATTGCTAATTTCTTTTATTCATTGTTCATGTTGGTTTAGTTGTATTACTGGGCTGTGGCTCACCCTATATGGGAATATCATTTTCAGGTACAGGTAGGCATGCACTCCAGGTACATAGCTTGGGAGGCTAGAGGCGGACATACTTTTGTTGTTTTATTTTTGATGTATACATGTAAATTCAAAGCAAGGGCTTTAATGTGTAAATGAGTTAGTTACTTCTTTTGTTGTAACCAAGTGTTAACTTGGAAAGCTGTAAGCCCGCTAGGGCATTTTGCTTTGTTGTTAACATGTAATTACTTTTGTAATGAAACTCTGATGAATAGAAGAATGTGGTATTTCATTATGTCAATGAATGCTTATTTGATGGGTTTAATGTTATTATTTTGAGGCGCCGTTACACTTTGGTATCAGAGACGTACCAGGTTCGATACTTTGGTCGTGGGAAGTGATTAGTATCGACAATGGTTTGTTCTCGCTTGATAAGGACATAGATGTGGTTATATGCTACGTGCTTAATTGATAACATGCTTATGTGACTATGTGGGTATTGAGATTTAATTTCTAGGATGTGATTTGGATCCTTTGGGTTTCGGGAGTCTTGTTGGAAGAAGCACTTGATACAATGTGTTTCTAACCGGACTCTTAGTAACGCCTCGGGACTATCATTATCCAGAAATGAAATCCGTTAAGTGCTGTATGTGTTTTTTGTGCTTACGTGGAGTGAAATTACAGTTGTCCATGCATTAGGACGTGAGTGTTTAGTTTCCGCACATTGTGAATGTGCTACATTTTGTATTACCTTTATTAGGATTGTCAGGACGAGAAAGAGGTGCTAGGCGTGCGTAGGCCCTTGCGAGGCAGGAAGTACGTTATCGGGTGAGATTCCGCAGTGCAAGAGAGATTGTCAGGCCAATGTGGGCCGAGCCAGTGGGTCAGTAGGCTTGGGTGCCTTGGCAAAGAGATAGCGGAGCTTTGGGTATTCTTTCAGAGCTGGAGAATCAGGCAGCTGAGGCAGGGCCTTCCTTCTTGAAGAGGAAGTTTTTCCGGTCTTATCCGGATGGAGTTTGTCTGGGATCCGAAGAAGCACTCAAGGCTGATGAGTGGCTAGAGCAAATGAGTAAGACGTTCGAGATGCCTTGGCATCGAGGACGCGAGCACTGAATAGTGACCTTGCTCCTTCCAAACTGAAGGGAGATTGCGGTCAAGGTGGGAAGACGAGAAGGCTCGTGTTGGTGGTACTTGGGAGGTTTGTGGAATGCTTTTCAGGGAGAGGTTTTTGTCGTGCAGCAGCTAGGGAGGAAGCTGAGGGGACCAGTCTTAGCGGCTTAATAGCAGGGTCTCAGTGGCCGGTTTGAGGAGTACTTTTACCAGTCTGCCAGGTTTGCCATCGGAAAACTGTGGCGGTCTGAGGAACTCCGTTTGCTATAGAGTTTGAGCGAAGTTGAGGCGGGCCTCAAGTTGAGAGTTGGTGGATCTTACATTCGGGAGTATAGACCACCTGGTAGAGCTGCTGCTCATATTGGAAATTATGATGCAGTAGAGGAGGGAAGAACAGAAGGGCTCCAAAGAGGAGCCAGGATGGTCATGAATGATTGGCAGGAGGGCCAGAGGGGTATAACCCTCAGCAGTCTCAAGGAGCAGTTTTCTAGATTGACCTTTCCAGTTTTGCCGAGTGCAGGCTCGGGGAGAGGCAATCAGGGGGAGTTTGCTTGTTACAAGTGGCTAGCTGGGTCACAAGGTTTCAGTTTGCCCGCAGAAGGGTGGGGTCAGAGAGCTGCTTCTTCTCAGCTAGACCGCAGAGGTCAGAGTGTTGGGCAGGGCAGCCCTTGTCTTGTTATCAGTGTGGGACAGCCTGGGCACCTGAAGAAGGTTTTGCCCGCAGTGAGTGCCCACTTCGGGGAGCGTCTTGGTTCTAGGCAGACGCAGGGTTTCAGCCAGCTCAGTCTGTTGCAGGCCTCGAGGCCATCCGGGAGCTCGTCATCCCGAGTCTGTGCAAGCAGTCTTTTGGCTCCGAGAGGTGAGCATTGTAGGCCAGGGGCTACGGGGGGCGTGTATGCTGTTACCGCGCAGGATTTAGTACCGGCCTCCATCAGTAGTGAGAGGGTACTTTTTTGTTTTGCAAAACTCGGTTGCTAATGTGTTTGATAGCACGGGCGCATCTCATTCTTTTGTACTCTACTGCATTTGATCTGTTTTTGGAATTGGATGTTAGCAACAGTTAGCAATCTCCTATTTGTGTGTATCGCCTTTGGGTTGGTGCAGTTTTGATTCTGAAAACAGGGTGTAGAGGCTGTGATATAGAGGTCGCCGCACCATAGGCTTCCTTTTCTGTTTGTTGTTCATGCCCATGAAGGGTTTTTGATGTTATTTGGGATGGACTTGTTATCTCATATCGGGCTGTTGTAGACACCCCATTTTTGCGACCAACCTTAAGACTCAGACGTCACTGATTGAGCGCTTGGTGATGTTGCATAATGTGCTCGTTCAGAAGTTTCAGAGTCGCGGCCGTGAGCCCTGCCTCCAGACTTCCGAACCCTCTTCTGTGCCTTGCCTCGGTTTGCGAACCAGGCTCGGTTTTCTCTGCTTCTTTTCCTGAGGAGAGGGAGAGGTCCCGTAGACCATCTCTCAGCGGCCGTGGGCTACATTTTGTGGCTGTAGGCCCTTTTTCCCATTTCGGAGCCCGGTTCCTGGTTTTCGGAGCTGTCAGGCCGTGGGCCTCGGTTTGGGACCGCTCAACAATCTCCATTCACTCTGATTTTTGGCATACATCTTATTTTCTCCCTTTCAAGGGACACTGGGGTCTGAGAAACCCACTTCGTAGCTGGACGCCACTTTCGGTGCTTAGCAGCCTATTTTCGGGACCCCGAACTGTGTGTTTTGGCCCCCGAGCATTCGTTCTGCATCGGTTTTCATTCATTTTTGGCAGGTACCTCTGTCTTATCACCAGGAAGGTCACTGGAGGATGGGAGGCCAGTAATTATCTTGGAAACCAGTTATATTCCATTTTCGTCCTTCGACACCCGTTTTTCACACTTCCGAGCCAATGTTGAACACCTTGGGGCCACTTTCTTCAATCCCAAACCACATATTTGTGTTGTACACACATGGGAGGACCCTAAAAGTTGGTGGCCGGCCAGAAACTCCAATTGACCCTTTTGAACCCCTCTTGAAAATGGCTTGTTCTCTCTCCTGTTTTAGAGTTTCCAAATTCGAACCACAGGGTTGTGATGAGGGGACCTGGGAGGCCACCAATGTGAAGTGGCCGGCCACTAATTAAACTTGACCTTTTTGACCCTTGGCCGGCCGGCTAGGGGAGGTGGCCGGCTGGCCACCTGCAAGTCCAAAAACCAGCCGGTCATGTTCCTTGCACTGCACACTTTACAGCTGTATAGCTGTATCCCCCAGAAAATATCTCAATCCGGGGATATTTTTTTGGGGGAAAACTTGTCTCCTTTTTCTCCCACCTTTGCCCCTCCTTTACTCCCTCTCTTTGGTCCATATAACCAGCAGGCAACATTGGTCTTGGGGGTTAGAAAAATTGGTCTTCAAGCCTTGATACACAAATCTCCCTCCATCTCTCTTATTTCCTTGAAAAACCTCCAAGTCCTACACCACCATTTCTTCTACACCACCAACCCCCACCCTTCCATCCTCCATTCCAGAAGTTTGAAGGTGTTCTCCAAGGCCTGAGGAGCCACAAACTCAAGCCAAGAGGCAACCAAAGTCAAGCCTTCAAGGATAAGTAGTATTTTTCCTTTTTTGAGCTTATTTTGGTATCTTTTCTTAGCCATACGTGCTTACTGATTTGAGCTCCGACCAAAACTGAAAAGGTCATTTTTTTGAGCTCATTTTCTTGTTTCATTCAGGGCTCAACCCTGTTTGAGCCCCCCATATTGTACTTGCTTCAATATCCTCCTTGAATGCTATTTTCTTGCATGCTATGGCAGCCTATTATGCTTCTGTTTTTGGCCTTTTTACAGACCTATAAATGGCCTTATTTTGACCTTCTTAACATGTTTTATTAAGGGTCTTTGCTCGTTTGGTGAATGCTTTGCATACCTCATGTTATAGCCACTTTTGAGCCTCATTTTGTATTGCATTTCTAGCATGTTTGTATACTGATTTCGGGGCTACCATAAACTGTAAATGTACATATTTTTGGTCTCTATTCAATGTTGTAGAAGGACATTTTTCAGTTTGGGCTTTTCATATACCACTTGCCTCTTTGGCCACCTTTTGGCCCTTTTTCTTGCATAAGAGCTCAGCCATATCTATGTTTGTTTTTAGGGTTTTTACAGTTCTGTAAAGTCGCTTATTTTGGGCCCCTCTTCAATGTTGTTGAAGGGCTCTAACCTATTTGGGGTCAGCAGCTGTGAGTTGCTTCATAGCCTCATATTTAGGGCCATTTTTGCATACTAGTTTTGCCCTATTTATGTTTGCTGTTCGGCCAAGCTTTGAACTGGAAAAATGCTTATTTTGGGCTGTCTTGCTTCTGTCTTTTCATTCCATGTACCAATTATGCATGCTTTGTATAGCTGTAGTTCATTCTATGTGCCTAATTTTGCATTTCGGGAGAGATTCCATGCATCAGGTGTACTTTTGCCTCATTTCGGGGCTGTTTTCCCCCACATTTCAGTACTGAAAATTCCATTAGCATGTTTGCATATCACATTTCCATGCCATTGCATTGCATATGTCATTGCCTCAGTTTGCGTGCCCGTGTGCACGCATTTCGAGGCACTTCATTTTCATTCATCGGCCTCTTATGTGAGTGTGGCTGAGGCTCTCTCATGTTAGTGTAAGCCCATATCACATTTCCATGTCATTTTCATTGCATATGTCATTTTCTCGATTTGCGTGCCCGTGTGCACGCATTTCGAGGCATCTCATTCTTACAGCATAGTGCATACTAGGTTGTATCTTAGATCGCATTCTGTCATTTTCTCGATTTGTGTGCCCGCGTGCACGCATTTCGAGACATCTCATTTTCATAGCATTGTGCATACTATGCTGTATCTTAGTTGCATTCATGCATATCATGCATATTGCATCGTGTTCGGGATAAGAGTTAGCTCGGGCGCGGGAAACGAGGTGCGTTTCGTACTCCGAGTGACGGAACGTGTCTCAATTCCAAGTCACCGACACTCCGGATTGTCCATGATGCAGTTAGGTTTTGTTGTGTTTATACGTGCATTCATTTCATATTGAGTTGTGCAATTCGACTCCTCGGCCATCATGGATCGAGATGCGTGATTGGTGGCACGAGGATCGAGGCATGCATATATCTGTGAAAATACATTGCTATGCCCCTTTCCTGCTCTCTGTTGCAGCGAATCAAGAATCAGCAAACTTCCGGAGCTTGGCACGCATTCTAAGAATGAATCACAGAACAGAGGCTAATCGGGGCATCCCAGTGGATTTCCGCACAAGGCAGCCCAGACATGCATCATTCGTCAGAAGCAAGGCAGTCCCTGGCTTGCACGCCAGTTTTACAACTTTCTTAGTTAAATTGATTAGTTAATTAGGAATTTGTATATTATTTGGACTGTATTTATTTGGACTGTACTATTCTTTTATTCGGGACTGTATATTTACTCGGACCCTCTGCGCGAGGGCATAATTGTAATAAGTGTGGGTGAGTGCGATGTATGTCTTCCAACCCCACGTCTCTCTTCCCTTTTATTTATCCGCTTATGATGGTTAGATTAGGGCATATTTCAATTAGCATACAGTATGACAGCATGTTTGCATCATTCATCTGTTTTGCATGCACCGGGCTCGGCGCATCATACTAACTGCATTGTATTTTCAATTCCAAGATTGAATACATGTTAGCTGTAGCATTCCATGTTCCATGTTTAGAATAGCCGAGCCTGCTATAGTTGCATTTTTGCATGTGTTGCATTAGGCATTTCTGTATAATTAGGATCTTGCATGGATTTCTAATATAATTTTTGTTTTAGCTTGGAGTACTCGGCGAGTTTTATGCTTTAGCATCCTTGCATGCGTGTGAGTGACTGCCATGAATAGCATGCTTACCATGAGGCTACTTGCTTATGTGATATATCTGCTTGAATGCCTGTGGGTGAAGGTTGGGTTACTTGGATTGGAATAAATCATTAACTGTTTGTTTTAAAGCCCACTAGATAGTGGCAAAACTATCTTTTCTAAGCCCACCTGAGGGTGGCAAAATCTGCATTTTAAGCCTACCTGCGGGTAGCACCATCAAACCATTTTCAAACAAACAAACATGAAATGTTTTGTTCCAATTCAGGCAACTCAGTCTATACTTGTATGCTGTGCGCATCACATAGTAACCTAGGCTAATAACCGGAATAAGTGCATACTATTTTTGCCTATCTTAGAACTGTTTTTCAGCTTAGTGTATAATATAAAAAAGTTCTGTTTTTTGGCCCTCTAAATAGTTTGTTTAGAGTGTTTTGTGGTTTGGAGGTGTTTGACCCCTCCTAGGCCTTCAGAGGCCCCATTTTGTGCTATTTTGAGTGAGCTCCGAGACGTTGGTGTTTGGGTCTCCTCACCACTGAAATCTTGAGGGATTTCAGTGGTGAGGATGGTGCCTTGAGGTCCCAAGAAGGAGAGGGCCACCCCCTCTCCTTGTTGTCCTTGAAAAGGGCCATTTTTAGCCTCTTGAGGGAGCATATAGTTTGAGTATGTATTGACCATGCCTTGGCTGATTTTCAGGCTCATTATGTCATAACATGGCATTGTTGTATGTTGGTTTTAGTACATCATGCTTGTCTAGCATACATACCTTGTAATGCCATGATTTGCCTCAATATATGCATAGCATTTAGACTACCATGCTTTTGTGTTTTGGACAAGCTTTGTGAAGCTTATATGCATATTTTGATGTGCTAAGGGACTGTTTTAAGTCATTTGAGTCATCCATGCCTTGCTTTGTATAGCTACCATGTAATCCCTCTTGTATGCCTTAAGCTTTGGCCCTTCTAGCATGCCATCCTTGCTTTGTTTCAGTGGTTTGGAACCACTTGACATGTTATTTCAGACCTCATGATGTGCCCATATGCTTGCATTTGATCCTCCTTCAATGTGTTTAAAGGTTGTTGCCTTATGCCCCTTGTTTAAGCCTTGGAGTATGCTTGCATTTTTAGACCACTTAGATACCATCTAAGTACATCCTTAGCTTTGTTTAGGTCTGCATTAGACCTATTTTAAGTCCCTTTGGCCTTGTGAGGCTTGGTTGACCTAGCCTTAGTTTACCTCCTCTTTGGCTTGCCTTAAGTCTTGGACCATTGTTGCATGTTTGGCTTGCCTTATTTACTTGGTTTGGCACCTTTATAACATGTTTTTCAGAGCTTTATGTGCATGCCATTAATCCATGTTTTGTCACTTTTAAGTGTGCTTAAAGGTTTCATGTTTGATGCTTGAGTGTTGGCCCATTAGCATGCGCATGTGTGTGTGTGTGTTGGCCCTCATTTCCATAGCATTGGCTACTGTTTTGGACCTAGTTTAGGGCTGTCCAATTAGTGTAAGTCCCTTCTTTGCATGCCATTCAAATTTCATTACATTATTCCATGGTTGCATGCTTTGGTTGCATGTGTTGCATGCTTAAAAATCACTTGCATTGGGTATGCATCCTCTTGGTCAAGTTGTTAGCATATTTGTATGACTTGCATGTTTGCATGGTTGAGTTGCACATTGCATACTTGATTAGCTTGCATGGATTGCATGCCCAGTGAGCATTGTGCATTGCATCTCCATGTTACACACTTAGGCTCACATGCTTAGGTTGCATTGTACTAGCATGCATGCTTGACCTCTTGAATTGCTTGTGATAGAGGTTGAGTTCAATTTGTTTGTTTATGTGCATTGCATGACATTTGAAATGAAAATGCACAACTTGGTCTCTTAGGCCATCACGCATTAAAATGCGCGATTGGTGGTCCGAGAACCAAGGGCCGTATCCCTTTGAGTCACAAACATGACAAGGGATGTGCCGGTGCACACATTCGCTTGAATTGCATTGCCATGCAAAGCTTTGCCCTCTGCTGCTGTCAAATAGGTCCTGCAGGAATTTTCGGCTGATCGACTACACAGAGTGCCGACCGACCATCTATCGGTGGCCGATGGATTCGTATTTAGCCAGTGACCACCAAATCACAGCTGGTGATGATCCCATTTGGCCGGTGGCATTCCCCAGCATCCAGTGAGAACATCCTGGGACTTTGGCAGTTTTCAGAGGAGTATAGTAGGGAAAACAGAGGCAGCTTGTGCATGGCAGTGGACTTCCGAGCAAGACCGAGCATGTATTACATTGGGCCCTTTTCCCGAGGCCGTTTGTCGCTTTCTTAGATTAGTTGATTTGCTTAACTAATTTAGTTGGTCTGTAATAATTAATTAGCTAGGATAGTTGGTTTGTTATTCGAACTGTATTATTCTTTCGGACCCTCCGAGCGAGGGCAATTGTGTAATAAGTGTGGGTGCGTGTGTGCATGTCTTCCAACCCCTGCTTCTTTCTCCCTTTTACTTACCTGCTTTGATGGTTAGTATTAGGACATGTTTACTTTAGCATACCTTATGCTGTGCATGTGGGCATCATTCATCAGTATTGCATGCACCGGGCTCGGCACATCATGCTAACTGCTTCGTATTGCAAATCTAACTTGAATACATGCTACTTGCCGCACTTTACATGCCATTTCAGGATTAGCCGAGCCTGTCCTAATTGCATTCTGGATGCGTTGCATTAGCCACTTTAACATGGACTTGGATCATGCATGTTTGCTAACATGTTCTTGTTTTGGCACGGAGTACTAGGTAAGCTCTTATGCTTTAGCATCTTGCATGAGTGTGAGTGTTTGCCATGACAGCATGCTTACCATGTGGCTAGATGCTTATGTGTTACAAACTGCCTGAATGCCTGTGGGTGAAGGTTGGATTGTTTGAGTTGGAACAACTCGTCGAAATCCGTATTTTAGGCTACTTACGAGTAGCAAATTTCAAATTGTTTTCCAAACAAACGGATATGCAATGCTTTGTTCCAATCTAGGCGATTTGGTCTATACTTGTCGGCTGTGCGCATAACATAGTAATTCTAGGCTAATAACCGGAATAAGAACACATAACGTTTTCAAAAACGGATATCATGGTTAGTAGAGGCTGATCTTCGGATCGGGCGAGAGGGGGTGCTCATAGCTGATCTTCCCCAATTGTACCCAAGCCCCCGAGCCGAGGAAACTCTGGTGATGACGGACACATGGCCTTTGGCACCGAGTCAGGGTTTCCTAAATTCCCCCATAAAAAATATTTAGGTGGCGACTCTGTATCTGGCAAAGCAGTCCATGTTTGGCACTTCTTTTCTAAAAATCTGGTTTCCAAAACGATTTGCCGCATTTGGACTCTTTGGTTCAGATAAAGAACCGTGACACAAATTGAGTCCGAACTGTAGCACGAAGGCCTCACGCGGGCACGCCTACAATTGGTTTGTAGAAGAAAAGAGAGAAGGTTGGAGAAGGACGGAGAGAGTTAGGGAAAAAATAGGAAGTTAGAGAGACTACAGGGAATTAGGAAGAAAATTAAAGGAAATTCAAATTCATCCGTTTGGACTTGAGAACTGAGCACTTAGGTGATTTAGAAAACATGAAATGAGTTACTTAAGTTAAACTAATATCGTTAAGCTACAATTACCCCGTAAATTCTCAGTCTTGTAGGCTAATCAAGATTAGTTTGCGTGAAGCTTGGCCTCTTAAGATAATGACTAAGCTAATTTGTTCCTACAATAAAAGAGAGAACGTTCTAGAAGGACGGACGAAGAGAGTTAGAGAGAATCTTTCTTCCTGAGTGATAGAGGAGAAAGTTAGAGAAAGGAAATGGAAATACGATGAAAAGTAAGGCGAATTCAGATTCATCCTTTTGGACTAGGGAATTGAGCACTTAGGTGATTTAGAAAACATTAAATGAGTTGCTTAGGTAAAAGTAATATCGTTAAGCTACAATTACTCCATATATTCTCTTTCTTGGAGGCTAAGAAAGATTAGTTTGAGCTAAACTTGGCCACCTAAGCTAATGATACTAATAGTTGCCTAATCTAATTAGTTCCTAGAGCAAAAGGGAGAAGGTTAAAGTAGGACGGAGAGAGCAAGAGAAAAAAGAGAAAGCTAGGGAATGAAAGGGAATTGGGATGAAAATTAACGGGAATTCAAATTCGTCCGTTTGGGCTTGAGAACTGAACACTTAGGTGATTTAGAAAACATGAAATGAGTTGCTTAACTTAAACTAATATCGTTAAGCTACAGTTACTCCGCAAACTCCCATTCTTGGAGGCTAATCAAGATTAGTTTGCGTGAAACTTGGCCTCTTAAGATAATGACTAAGCTAACTTGTTCCTACAATAAAAGAGAGAACGTTCTAGAAGGACGGAGAGAGTTAGAGAGAATCTTCGTTCCTGAGTGGTAGAGGAGAAAGTTAGAGAAAGGAAATGGAAATACGAAGAAAATTAAGGCGAATTCAAATTCATCTTTTTGGACTTGAGAATTGAGCACTTAGGTAATTTAAAAGCAAAAGAAATGTCGTTAAGCTACAATTGCACCGTATATTCTCTTTCTTGGAGGCTAAGAAAGATTAGTTTGAGTTAAAACTTGGCCGCTTGGGCTAATGAAACTAATAGTTGCCTAAGCTAGTGTGTTCCTAGAACAAAAGAGAGAGGGTTGGAGAAGGACGGAGAGAGTTAGAGGAAAACTTTCTTCTTGAGTGGTAGGAGAGAAAGTTAGAGAAAAGAAAGTTAATTAGGATGCAAATTATAGGGAATTCAAGTTCGTCCTCTTGGACTTGAGATTTGAACACTTAGGTGATTTAAAAAACTTTAAATGAGATGCTTATGTTAGACTAATACGGTTTTGCACAATCACTAAGTAAAATCTCTTTTCTAGGGGCTTAGCAAGATTAGTTCGAGTTAAACTTGGCCACTTAAGCTAATGAAACTGTTCGTTTCCTAAGCTAATTAGTTCCTAGAGAAAAAGAGAGAGGGGCGGAGAGAGTTACAGAGAAACATTCTTCCTGAGAACTAGAAGAGATAGTTGGGGAAAAGGGAGGTAAATAGAATGAAACTTACAGGGAATTGAAATTCATCGATTTGGATATGAGAATTGAACACTTAGGTGATTTCGATAACATGAAACGAGTTGCTTAAGTTAAACTATTAACGATAAGCTACAATTATTCCCTAAATTACCTTTCCTGGAGGCTAAGCAAGATTAGTTTGAGTGAAACTTGGCCTCTTAAGCCAATGAAACTGATAGCAGCCTCAGCTAATTAGTTTTTGCAATAAAAGAGTGAAGGTTCTAGGACAGAGGGAGTTAGAGAAAATCTTTCTTCCTTGGTGGTGGAAAAGAAAGTTTGGGCAAAGAAAGGGAAATATGATGCGAATTGAAATTCAACTTTTTGGACTTGAGAATTGAACAGTTAGGTGATTTAGAAAACATTAAATGAGTTGCTTAGGTAAAGGTAATGTCGTTAAGCTACCATTACTCCGTATATTCTCTTTCTTGGAGGCTAAGAAAGATTAGTTGGAGGTAAACTTAGCCACCTAAGCCAATGATACTAATAGTTGCCTATGCTAATTGGTTTGTAGAAGAAAAGAGAGAAGGTTGGAGAAGGACGGAGAGAGTTAGGGAAAAAACAGGAAGTTAGAGAGACGATAGGGAATTAGGAAGAAAATTAAAGGAAATTCAAATTCATCCGTTTGGACTTGAGAACTGAACACTTAGGTGATTTAGAAAACATAAAATGAGTTGCTTAAGTTAAACTAATATCGTTAAGCAACAATTACCTGTAAATTCTCAGTCTTCTAGGCTAATCATGATTAGTTGGCGTGAAGCTTGGCCTCTTAAGATAATGACTAAGCTAATTTTTTCCTACAATGAAAGAGAGAATGTTCTAGAAGGACGGACAGAGAGAGTTAGAGAGAATCTTTCTTCCTGAGTGGTAGAGGAGAAAGTTAGAGAAAGGAAATGGAAATACGATGAAAAGCAAGGCGAATTCAAATTAATCCTTTTGGACTTGGGAATTGAGCACTTAGGTGATTTAGAAAACATGAAATGAGTTGCTTAGGTAAAAGTAATATCGTTAAGCTACAATTACTCCGTATATTCTCTTTCTTGGAGGCTAAGAAAGATTAGTTTGAGCTAAACTTGGCCACCTAAGCTAATGATACTAATAGTTGCCTAAGCTAATTAGTTCCTAGAGCAAAAGGGAGAAGGTTAGAGAAGGACAGAGAAAGCAAGAGGAAAAAGAGAAAGCTAGGGAAATGAAAGGGAATTGGGATGAAAATTAACCGGAATTCAAATTCGTCCGTTTAGGCTTGAGAACTGAACACTTAATGATTTAGAAAACATGAAATGAGTTGCTTAAGTTAAACTAATATCGTTAAGCTACAGTTACTCCGTAAACTCTCTTTCTGGGAGTCTAATCAAGATTAGTTTGCGTGAAACTTGGCCTCTTAAGATAATGGCTAAGCAAACTTGTTCCTACAATAAAAGAGAGAACGTTCTAGAAGGACAGAGAGAGTTAGAGAGAATCTTCGTTCCTGAGTAGTAGAGGAGAAAGTCAGAGAAAAGAAATGGAAATACGAAGAAAATTAAGGCGAATTCAAATTCATCTTTTTGGACTTGAGAATTGAGCACTTAGGTGTTTTAAAAGCAAAAGAAATGTCGTTAAGCTACAATTGCACCGAATATTCTCTTTCTTGGAGGCTAAGAAAGATTAGTTTGAGTTATACTTGGCCGCTTAGGCTAATGAAACTAATAGTTGCCTAAGCTAGTTTGTTCCTAGAACAAAAGAGAGAGGGTTGGAGAAGGACGGAGAGAGTTAGAGGAAAACTTTCTTCTTGAGTGGTTAGAGAGAAAGTTAGGAAAAAGAAAGGGAATTAGGATGCAAATTATCGGGAATTCAAGTTCGTCCTCTTGGACTTGAGAATTGAACACTTAAGTGATTTAGAAAACTTTAAATGAGATGCTTAAGTTAGACTAATACGGTTTTGCACAATCACTAAGTAAAATCTCTTTTCTAGGGGCTTTGCAAGATTAGTTCGAGTTAAACTTGGCCACTTAAGCTAATGAAACTATTCGTTGCCTAAGCTAATTTGTTCCTAGAGAAAAAGAGACAGGGGTGGAGAGAGTTAGAGAGAAACTTTCTTCCTGAGAACTAGAAGAGATAGTTGGGGAAAAGGGAGGTAAATAGAATGAAACTTCCAGGGAATTGAAATTCATCGATTTGGATATGAGAATTGAAAACTTAGGTGATTTAGATAACATGAAACGAGTTTCTTAAGTTAAACTATTAATGATAAGCTACGGCTATTCCGTAAATTACCTTTCTTGGAGGCTAAGCAAGATTAGTTTGAGTGAAACTTGGCCTCTTAAGCCAATGAAACAGATAGTTGCCTAAGCTAATTAGTTTCTGTAACAGAAGAGCGAAGGTTCTAGAAGGATGGAGGGAGTTAGAGAAAATCTTTCTTCCTTAGTGGTGGAAGAGAAAGTTTGGGCAAAGAAAGGGAAATATGATGCGAATTGAAATTTAACTTTTTGGACTTGAGAATTGAACACTTTGGTGATTTAGAAAACATTAAATGAGTTGCTTTGGTAAAGGTAGTATCGTTAAGCTACCATTACTCCGTATATTCTCTTTCTTGGAGGCTAAGAAAGATTAGTTGGAGGTAAACTTAGCCACCTAAGCCAATAATACTAATAGTTGCCTATGCTAATTGGTTTGTAGAAGAAAAGAGAGAAGGTTGGAGAAGGACGGAGAGAGTTAGGGAAAAAACAGGAAGTTAGAGAGACGATAGGGAATTAGAAAGAAAATTAAAGGAAATTCAAATTCATCCGTTTGGACTTGAGAACTAAACACTTAGCTGATTTAGAAAATATGAAATGAGTAGCTTAAGTTAAACTAATATTGTTAAGCTACAGTTACTCCGTAAACTCTCTTTCTTGGAGGCCAATCAAGATTAGTTTGCGTGAAACTTGGCCTCTTAAGATAATGACTAAGCTAGCTTGTTCCTACAATAAAAGAGAGAACGTTCTAGAAGGACGGAGAGAGTTAGAGAGAATCTTCGTTCTTGAGTGGTAGAGGAGAAAGTTAGAGAAAAGAAATGGAAATACGAAGAAAATTAAGGCGAATTCAAATTCATCTTGTTGGACTTGAGAATTGAGCAGTTAGGCGATGTAGAAAACATTAAATAAGTTGCTTAAGCAAAAGAAATGTAGTTAAGCTACAATTGCACCGTATATTCTCTTTCTTGGAGGCTAAGAAAGATTATTTTGAGTTAAACTTGGCCGCTTAGGCTAATGAAACTAATAGTTGCCTAAGCTAGTTTGTTCCTAGAAGAAAAGAGAGGGGGTTGGAGAAGGACGGAGAGAGTTAGAGGAAAACTTTTTTCTTGAGTGGTAGGAGAGAAAGTTAGAGAAAAGGAAGGGAATTAGGATGCAAATTAAAGGGAATTCAAATTCATCCTCTTGGACTTGAGAATTGAACACTTAGGTGATTTAGAAAACTTTAAATGAGATGCTTAAGTTAGACTAATACGGTTTTGCACAATCCTAAGTACAATCTCTTTTCTGGAGCCTTAGGAAGATTAGTTCGAGTTAAACTTGGGCACTTAAGCTAACGAAACTGTTCGTTGCCTAAGCTAATTATTTCCAAGAAAAAAAGAGACAGGGGCGGAGAGAGTTAGAGAGAAACTTTGTTCCTGAGAACTAGAAGAGATAGTTGGGGAAAAGGGAGGTAAATAGAATGAAACTTACAGGGAATTGAAATTCATCGATTCGGATACGAGAATTGAACACTTAGGTGATTTAGATAACATGAAACGAGTTGCTGATGGTAAGTTTTCCATTTAATCAGCTTGGAACCATTGGAGAAAGAAATTCGATAAAGTGGTTTGGCATAAGCTTGTGTGGGGCCCTCACAGAATCCCTAAAGTCAGCTTCATTGTTTGGGTGGCTCTCCACAATAGACTTTACACTAGTGATAGACTCCGTATGTTTGGCCTGTCCACTAGTTCTCAATGCCCCTTTTGCCTCCACTTGGAGGAAAGCCACTCTCATCTATTCTTTGATTGCATCTTCTCTAGCAGAGTCTGGAGTGCCATTGAAGCTGCTTGTAACATTAAGTGGCCTGTCCTTGGCTGGCCTGAGAGTGTTATCTTTGCTTCTAAGGAGACTAGAGGTTACTCTTTGAGGGCGAATATCATTAGTAATGCATTCTTGTGTTCTGTTTACATGATCTGGATTGAGAGAAATAACAGAATCTTTAACAAAGAGCTAAAACCTGAAGAGGTGGTCATTAAATCTATTATCCAAATGGTTAGAAATAGAATGCTGTCACTTAAGAATATTCCTAGATCCAATGGTGACAAATGGTTTCTGGATAAATGGAGTTTGCCGGAGACAATTCTGAAGCCCCATAGCATCAGAAATGGGAGGGCTGCTGAGTGATGTGAGTTCACTAAATGAGGGTCGAGAGATGGTGAGCTTATATGAGGGTTTATGTACTCAAGTTTTTTTTCTTTTGCAGGCATTCTCGGGTATACCAAGTGGATCTATCTATCTTTGAGGGTCGAGTGATGAAAGTTACTTTATATGTTCTCCAATTATTTGTGGGTCAAGTGATGTTAGCCATAAACAAATTTTTACTAATGACTATATATACTGTAAATTTTTATGTGCAGGATACGGAAGCTAATTTTGAGTGGTGTGAGCCCCTAAACTGTGGGCCGAGTGTTGAGCGTTCCTACATTGAGTGTGCTGCTGCTATGTTTGGTCCTTGGTATCACTGGATATACTCACTTCTGATTTCTTCTACAGGGTATATTACAATGTTTGAGCAATATGGTGGATGCCTGGATAGGGATACGTGCTACGCGTCTGAAGGATGTGGCTGTTATGCAATTCCTATGCTGGGCAGATCAGGCTGCTGGGGGTCCACTAAAATGTTTGAGTTCTGTTGGGGTTGTATGAACTGCTTTGGGTTCGATGGCACTATGGGTGGTCGTGTTTCCTGGCAAATGATGATGGCTGCTTGTAGCGCCTTTGTGGATACTTGTCTTTCTTTTATTTTTATTTTATTTGACTGGGTATGGACTATGAGTGTTTTGCTTGGTTGTCACTCCTTTTGGCCTAGCCGTGTGGGATGTACATGGTTTATCATGAGTGTCTTTCTTTCCTGCTATTTTAGTTCCCTTCGGTTGGACATTATAAATGGTTTGCTGTGTTTAATTCCTTTTGGCCTATCCGTGCGGGATGTGCACGGCATTTCTGGTTTGTTGTTTTTTGGGTTTCGTACTGTGGACTTTGGTACGCCTGGTTGCTGTGCTTGGTCTTCTCTCGACAGGTTCCTCTTTTGCATAGGAGCAATATCTGTGGATAGCATCCTAGGTTCTCTGATAAATGGGACAGCCACGGGATGGACTTCTGTTTTGTTGCTTACTGTGACCGCTGGAAATGTCCAGAATGTGAGGAACCTTTTGCTTCTTATTTATTTGATTATTTGGTTGTCAAAGCCTGATGAATGCATGTTTATTTTTTGGTCTTATGCTTTCACTGCGGGATGTGCATGTTTAAGCTGGTCTGTATGGTCCCGAACCTGTCTGATTGTGTTCATCTCTCCCATATGTTTATTATGGGACACATGAACATTTTTGTATGTTCGGGTCTGTGTCGGTGTTGATCTAGGCTGTTTTTGTTTCTTTGTTTTTTGTTTTTGTTTTTTTGGTTAGGGCCTGGGGCATGCCCCTTGTAAATGTGTAATCTTCTGTGTTTTATTTATGACTTATTCACCCAAAAAAGAAACGAGTTGCTTAAGTTAAACTATTAACGATAAGCTATGATTATTCCGTAAATTACCTTTCTTGGAGGCTAAGCAAGATTAGTTCGAGTGAAACTTGGCCTCTTAAGCCAATGAAACTGATAGCTGCCTAAGCTAATTAGTTTCTGCCATAAAAGAGCGCAGGTTCTAGAAGGACGGAGGGGGTTAGAGAAAATCTTTCTTCCTTGGTGGTGGAAGAGAAAGTTTGGGCAAATAAAGGGAAATATGACGCGAATTGAAATTCAACTTTTTGGACTTCAGAATTGAACACTTAGGTGATTTAGAAAACATTAAATGAGTTGCTTAGGTAAAGGTAATATCGTTAAGCTACCATTACTCCGTATATTCTCTTTCTTGGAGGCCAAGAAAGATTAGTTGGAGGTAAACTTAGCCACCTAAGCCAATGATACTAATAGTTGCCTATGTAATTGGTTTGTAGAAGAAAAGAGAGAAGGTTGGAGAAGGACGGAGAGAGTTAGGGAAAAAACAGGAAGTTAGAGAGACGATAGGGAATTAGGAAGAAAATTAAAGGAAATTCAAATTCATCCGTTTGGACTTGAGAACTGAACAATTAGGTGATTTAGAAAACTTGAAATGAGCTCCTTAAGTTAAACTAATATCATTAAGCTACAATTACCCCGTAAATTCTCAGTCTTGTAGGCTAATCAAGATTAGTTTGCGTGAAGCTTGGCCTCTTAAGATAATGACTAAGCTAATTTGTTCCTACAATAAAAGAGAGAACGTTCTAGAAGAACGGACAGAGAGAGCTAGAGAGAATCTTTCTTCCTGAGTGGTAGAGGAGAAAGTTAGAGAAAGGAAATGGAAATACGATGAAAAGTAATGCGAATTCAGATTCATCGTTTTGGACTTGGGAATTGAGCACTTAGGTTATTTAGAAAACATTAAATGAGTTGCTTAGGTAAAAGTAATATCGTTATGCCACAATTACTCCGTATATTCTCTTTCTTGTTGGCTAAGAAAGATTAGTTTGAGCTAAACTTGGCCACCTAAGCTAATGATACTAATAGTTGCCTAAGCTAATTAGTTCCTAGAGCAAAAGGGAGAAGTTTCGAGAAGGACGGAGAGAGCAAGAGGAAAAAGAGAAAGTCAGGGAAATGAAAGGGAATTGGGATGAAAATTAATGGGAATTCAAATTCGTCCGTTTGGGCTTCAGAACTAAACACTTAGGTGATTTAGAAAACATGAAATGAGTTGCTTAAGTTAAACTAATATCGTTAAGCTACAGTTACTCCGTAAACTCTCTTTCTTGGAGGCTAATCAAGATTAGTTTGCGTGAAACTTGGCGTCTTAAGATCAAGCTAACTTGTTCCTACAATGAAAGTGAGAAATTTCTAGAAGGACGGAGGGAGTTAGAGAGAATCTTTGTTCCTGAGTGGTAGAGGAGAAAGTTAGAGAAAAGAAATGGAAATACGAAGAAAATTAAGGCGAATTCAAATTCATCTTTTTGGACTTGAGAATTGAGCACTTAGGCGATTTAGAAAACATTAAATGAGTTGCTTAAGCAAAAGAAATGTCGTTAAGCTACAATTGTACCGTATATTCTCTTTCTTAGAGGCTAAGAAAGATTAGTTTGAGTTAAACTCTGCCGCTTAGGCTAATGAAACTAATAGTTGCCTAAGCTAGTTTGTTCCTAGAACAAAAGAGAGAGGGTTGGAGAAGGACGGAGAGAGTTAGAGGAAAACTTTCTTCTTGAGTGGTAGGAGAGAAAGTTAGAGAAAAGAAAGGGAATTAGGATGCAAATTATAGGGAATTCAAGTTCATCGTCTTGGACTTGAGAATTGAACACTTAGGTGATTCAGAAAACTTTAAATGAGATGCTTAAGTTAGACTACTACGGTTTTGCACAATCACTGAGTAAAATCTCTTTTCTGTGGGCTTAGCAAGATTAGTTTGAGTTAAACTTGGCCACTTATGCTAATGAAACTGTTTGTTGCCTAAGCTAATTAGTTCCAAGAAAAAAAGAGAGAGGGGCGGAGAGAGTTAGAGAGAAACTTTCTTCTTGAGAACTAGAAGAGAAAGTTGGGGAAAAGGGAGGTAAATAGAATGAAACTTACCGGGAATTGAAATTCATCGATTCGGATAATGAGAATTGAACACTTAGATGATTTAGATAACATGAAATGAGTTGTTTAAGTTAAACTATTAACGATAAGCTACGATTATTCCCTAAATTACCTTTCTTGAAGGCTATGCAAGATTAGTTTCAGTGAAACTTGGCCTCTTAAGCCAATGAAACTGATAGCTGCCTAAGCTAATTAGTTTGTGCAATAAAAGAGCGAAGGTTCTAGAACGACGGAGGGAGTTAGAGAAAATCTTTCTTCCTTGGTGGTGGAAGTGAAAGTTTCGGCAAAGAAGGGGAAATATGATGCGAATTGAAATTCAACTTTTTGGACTTGAGAATTGAACAGTTAGGTGATTTAGAAAACATTAAATGAGTTGCTTAGGTAAAGGTAATATCGTTAAGTTACCATTACTCCGTATATTCTCTTTCTTGGAGGCTAAGAAAGATTAGTTGGAGGTAAACTTAGCCACCTAAGCCGATGATACTAATAGTTACCTATGCTAATTGGTTTGTAGAAGAAAAGAGAGAAGGTTGGAGAAGGACGGAGAGAGTTAGGGAAAAAACAGGAAGTTAGAGAGACGATAGGGAATTAGGAAGAAAATTAAAGGAAATTCAAATTCATCCGTTTGGACTTGAGAACTGAACACATAGGTGATTTAGAAAACTTGAAATGAGCTACTTAAGTTAAACTAATCTCGTTAAGCTACATTTATCCCGTAAATTCTCAGTCTTGTAGGCTAATCATGATTAGTTTGCGTGAAGCTTGGCCTTTTAAGATAATGACTAAGCTAATTTGTTCTTACAATAAAAGAGAGAACGTTCTAGAAGGATGGACGGAGAGACTTAGAGAGAATCTTTCTTCCTGAGTGGTAGAGGAGAAAGTTAGAGAAAGAAAATGGAAATACGATGAAAAGTAAGGCGAATTCAGATTCATCGTTTTGGACTTGGGAATTGAGCACTTAGGTTATTTAGAAAACATTAAATGAGTTGCTTAGGTAAAAGTAATATCGTTATGCCACAATTACTCCGTATATTCTCTTTCTTGTTGGCTAAGAAAGATTAGTTTGAGCTAAACTTGGCCACCTAAGCTAATGATACTAATAGTTGCCTAAGCTAATTAGTTCCTAGAGCAAAAGGGAGAAGTTTCGAGAAGGACGGAGAGAGCAAGAGGAAAAAGAGAAAGTCAGGGAAATGAATGGGAATTGGGATGAAAATTAATGGGAATTCAAATTCGTCCGTTTGGGTTTGAGAACTGAACACTTAGGTGATTTAGAAAACATGAAATGAGTTGCATAAGTTAAACTATTATCGTTAAGCTACAGTTACTCCGTAAACTCTATTTCTTGGAGGCTAATCAAGATTAGTTTGCGTGAAACTTGGCCACTTAAGATAATGACTAAGCTAACTTGTTCCTACAATAAAAGAGAGAACGTTCTAGAAGGACGGAGAGAGTTAGAGAGAATCTTTGTTCCTGAGTGGTAGAGCAGAAAGTTAGAGAAAAGAAATGGAAGTACGAAGAAAATTAAGGCGAATTCAAATTCATCTTTTTGGACTTCAAAATTGAACGCTTAGGTGATTTAGAAAACATTAAACGAGTTGCCTAAGCAAAAGAAATGTCATTAAGCTACAATTGCACCGTATATTCTCTTTCTTGGAGGCTAAGAAAGATTAGTTTGAGTTAAACTTTGCCGCTTAGGCTAATGAAACTAATAGTTGCCTAAGCTAGTTTGTTCCTATAACAAAAGAGAGAGAGGGTTGGAGAAGGACGGAGAGAGTTAGAGGAAAACTTTCTTCTTGAGTGGTAGGAGAGAAAGTTAGAGAAAAGAAAGGGAATTAGGATGCAAATTAATGGGAATTCAAGTTCATCCTCTTGGACTTGAGAATTGAACACTTGGTGATTTAGAAAACTTTAAATGCGATGCTTAAGTTAGACTAATACGGTTTTGCACAATCACTGAGTAAAATCTCTTTTCTGGAGGCTTAACAAGATTAGTTCGAGTTAAACTTGGCCACTTAAGCTAATGAAACTGTTCGTTGCCCAAGCTAATTAGTTACAAGAAAAAAAGAGAGAGGGGCGGAGAGAGTTAGAGAGAAACTTTCTTCCTGAGAACTAGAAGAGATAGTTGGGGAAAAGGGAGGTAAATAGAATGAAACTTACAGGGAATTGAAATTCATCGATTTGGATATGACAATTGAACACTTCGGTGATTTAGATAACATGAAACGAGTTGCTTAAGTTAAACTATTAATGATAAGCTATGATTATTCCCTAAATTACCTTTCTTAGAGGCTAAGCAAGATTAGTTTGAGTGAAACCTGGCTTCCTAAGCCAATGAAACTGATAGCTGCCTAAGCTAATTTGTTTCTGCAATAAAAGAGCGAAGGTCCTAGAAGGACGGAGGGGGTTAGAGAAAATCTTCCTTCCTTGTAGGTGGAAGAGAAAGTTTGGGCAAAGAAAGGGAAATATGACGCGAATTGAAATTCAACTTTTTGGACTGGAGAATTGAACACTTAGGTGATTTAGAAAACATTAAATGAGTTGCTTAGGTAAAGGTGATATCGTTAAGCTACCATTACTCCGTATATTCTCTTTCTTGGAGGCTAAGAAAGATTAGTTGGAGGTAAACTTAGCCACCTAAGCCAATGATACTAATAGTTGCCTATGGTAATTGGTTTGTAAAAGAAAAGAGAGAAGGTTGGAGAAGGACGGAGAGAGTTAGGGAAAAAACAGGAAGTTAGAGAGACGATAGGGAATTAGGAAGAAAATTAAAGGAAATTCAAATTCATCCGTTTGGACTTGAGAACTGAACACTTAGGTGATTTAGAAAACATGAAATGAGTTGCTTAAGTTAAACTAATATCGTTAAGCTACAATTACCCCGTAAATTCTCAGTCTTGTAGGCTAATCATGATTAGTTTGCGTGAAGCTTGGCCTCTGAAGATAATGACTAAGCTAATTTGTTCTTACAATAAAAGAGAGAACGTTCTAGATGGACGAACAGAGAGAGTTAGAGAGAATCTTTCTTCCTGAGTGGTAGAGGAGAAAGTTAGAGAAAGGAAATGGAAATACGATGAAAAGTAAGGCAAATTCAATTCATCCTTTTGGACTTGGGAATTGAGCACTTAGGTGATTTAGAAAACATGAAATGAGTTGCTTAGGTAAAAGTAATATCGTTAAGCTAGAATTACTCCGTATATTTTCTTTCTTGGAGGCTAAGAAAGATTAGTTTGAGCTAAACTTGGCCACCTAAGCTTATGATACTAATAGTTGCTTAAGCTAATTAGTTCCTAGAGCAAAGGGGAGAAGGTTAGAGAAGGACGGAGAGAGCAAGAGGAAAAAGAGAAAGCAAGGGAAATGAAAGCGAATTGGGATGAAAATTAGCGGGAATTCAAATTCGTCTGTTTGGGCTTGAGAACTGAACACTTAGGTGATTTAGAAAACATGAAATGAGTTGCTGAAGTTAAACTAATGTCGTTAAGCTACCGTTACTCCGTAAACTCTTTTTCTTGGAGGCTAATCAAGATTAGTTTGCGTGAAACTTGGCCTCTTAAGATAATGACTAAGCTAACTTGTTCCTACAATAAAAGAGAGAACGTTCTAGAAGGACGGAGAGAGTTAGAGAGAATCTTTGTTCCTGAGGGGTAGAGGAGAAAGCTAGAGAAAAGAAATGGAAATACGAAGAAAATTAAAGCGAATTCATATTCATCTTTTTGGACTTGAGAATTGAGCACTTAGGTGATTTATAAAACATTAAATGAGTTGCTTAAGCAAAAGAAATGTCGTTAAGCTACAATTGCACCGTATATTCTCTTTCTTGGAGGCTAAGAAAAATTAGTTTGAGTTAAACTCGGCCGCTTAGGCTAATGAAACTAATTGTTGCCTAAGCTAGTTTGTTCCTAGGACCAATGAAAGACGGTTGGAGAAGGACGGAGAGAGTTAGAGGAAAACTTTCTTCTTGAGTGGTAGGAGAGAAAGTTAGAGAAAAGAAAGGGAATTAGGATGCAAATTAAAGGGATTTCAAGTTCATCCTCTTGGACTTGAGAATTGAACACTTTGGTGATTTAGAAAACTTTAAATGAGATGCTTAAGTTAGACTAATACGGTTTTGCACAACCACTAAGTAAAATCTCTTTTCTGGGGCTTAGCAAGATTAGTTCAAGTTAAACTTGGCCACTTAAGCTAATGAAACTGTTCGTTGCCTAAGCTAATAGTTCCTAGAAAAAAACAGAGAGGGGCAGAGCGAGTGAGAGAGAAACTTTGTTCCTGAGAACTAGAAGAGACAGTTGGGGAAGATGGAGGTAAATAGAATGAAACTTACAGGGAATTGGAATTCATCGATTTGGATATGAGAATTGAATACTTAGGTGATTTAGATAACATGAAACGAGGGCTTAAGTTAAACTATTAACGATAAACTACGATTATTCCGCAAATTACCTTTCTTGGAGGCTAAGCAAGATTAGTTTGAGTGAAACTTGGCCTCTTAAGCCAATGAAGCTGATAACTGCCTAAGCTAATTAGTTTCTACAATAAAAGAGCGAAGGTTCTAGAAGGACGGAGGGAGTTGGAGAAAATCTTTCTTCCTTGGTGGTGGAAGAGAAAGTTTGGGCAAAGAAAGGGAAATATGATGCGAATTGAAATTCAACTTTTTGGACTCGAGAATTGAACACTTAAGCGATTTCAAAAACCTTAAATGAAGTTCTTATATTAAACTAATATCGTTGAGCTACAATTACTCAGAAAATTCTCTTTCTTAGAGGCCAAGCAAGGATAGTTTGAGTTAAACTCC
>NW_021025352.1:0-26932 GCF_004153795.1 Camellia sinensis | reverse complement strand
CTAGAAGGGTTATCAGATAAAGCAGAACACAAAATAAAGTAGAAATTGTAGGACCGTGTATTGTGCAGTGTATTGAGCAGAGTGTACAGTGTGTGCAGTGTACAGTCAGTGTAAAGCAGAGTATATGTGTGTCGTGTGTGCAGTATACAATCAGTGTGAAGCAGACCACAGTGTGTAACCGTGTATTGTGCAGTGTATTGAGTAGAGTGTACAGTGTGTGCAGTGTACAGTCAGTGTAAAGCGGGGTATATGTGTGTGCCGTGTGTGCAGTATACAATTAGTGTGAAGCAGACCACAGTGTGTGCAGTGTACAAAGTACAGAAAATGTAAAGCAGAAATAAAAAACAGAGGAGAAAACATACCTCCTAAGCTCGCCAGTAGCCCCCGAGCAGCTGTCCGCTGCAACGGGAGGCTGAGCTCATGTACCCGTACAGAGTGGCCAAGGCAGCGCCACCCCAGTCATAGCGCAAGATCCGGGTGACGTCCACAAGAGCGCTAAGCAGGCAGAGGGGCACAGTGTTTGCCCGGTCGGCAAAAATAGTCATCCCCAGCAGGAACATGAGAAAGCCGCGCGCATATCGCTCCACCGCCTCCTGAGTCATCGGAGCCTCCTCGACTAAGGCTGGCTGGACTCTAAACTGGACCTCGAACCATAAATATCGAACGAAGCCGGGACGTGCGAGAGGCGACACCTCACCGAGCAAGTAGATCTGAGCAGCCTCCCACTCGTCGATATCGGTGTCGAAGGGGATCGGATCACCCCCCACTCCGATGTCGGTGAGCAACGAGAAATCATAAGGAGTCATCGTCATGTCTCCCGCGACGGAGAAGTGAAAAGAATCGGTGGTGTCCGACCACTTCTCCACTAAAGCAGCAAGGAGAGGCCTGCTCGCAGTAAGGCGCGAGAGTCCCCTGCAGAATGCGCCAAATCCGGCCTGGTCAACAATGCGACGGACTGCGTTCGGTAACTCCGTGTACCAATCCCGGGCAGCAACATTCCCATACCCGCGGACAGTATGGGAATCTCCCTGTTCAAAAGCAAATAGTTGCGAAGAATGTAAAATGTACTGTTTTGAAGAGTATTCAGAATTGGTGGCAATATAGTGTGTGTGCACGTTTTCAAGTTCAAACAAACATCGGGTGCCGGTGTGCTAGCAGGAAACTACAACATGTGATGTGTTAGAGTGTTTAAGTGGTTCAATACAGATATAGCGGGTGTGCACGTTTTCAGATTCAAATAGGTGCCGAGTACCGGTGTGCTTGCAGTGGAATACAGTGTGTACTGTGTCAGTATGTCTGAGTGATTCAGGGCCAGTGCAGTGTGTGTACACGTGTCAGTTTCGAACAGATATCAGTTGCAAGTGCGTTCACAGTTAACTACAGTGTATCTGAGATAAGCAGTTAAAGAATATAATCAACTATGGCAGCTAAGTGTTCTACATTGCGGAAAATGAAAGGGGAGAGAATATACCTCGGAAGCGCCGCATGAAAAGTGCGTCTCGGGCTCACGCAAGAGAAGCTCTGGTGGCACACCTCTCGCAAAATCTCGGAACTGGCGAAGTCCATCGGGAGGAAGCACGTGAATCGCTGGCCGGTAGGTCGCCGGGTCGAACGGGCGGACGCTCAAGGGGAGGAGCTCGGCCTCTGGGTCCATCTCGTGATCCGGGGGAGTCCCGCCCCGTGGAATATCATCCGCCATGTCAAAAGTGGTGTGAAGACGGCCGGAAAAGTGGAAACCGGAGGAGAATATGAAAGGTCAACCGAAAAGTCAACCCTGGGAGGGCGGAAAATAGCCGGAAAAGCCGAAATGTGGAAAATATACAGAAATCAAGAAAAACTTGGGGGAAACAAACCCCAAGAGGCGGAAATCGAAAAAATTACACCGAAACGAAGTTTCGATCGGATGAAAGTGTTCGAAACGCGATGAATTTTGAGAATCAAACGTCGAAAAGGGCGCGAGAATCAAGGAAAACGAGGAAATGAATAGAGGAAAATACTCTAGAGAGAGGGATGAGAGAATTTCGTCTAAGAGGAAGTAAGAAAAATAGGGTTTGGAACCCTATTTTAAAAGACCCGAGCCAAAAAGACAAAACTGCCCCGATTCAGACATTTTTGGCCGGTCGGCCAAATATTTGTCCGGTGAGTTGTTTTGATAGCCGGTGGACAGCCGGTGACTTCCTCTTTTGGCCGGTGAGCCTCCTACAGCCTTGTTTGGGTCAAATGAGTGGTTTGGGACCTTCATTGCTCAAGTTAGTGCAAGAACAGTGTATTTACAAAGCTCAACCAGACTATATTTCAACCTCGGACCGTGTCTTCTGTGCGTGGCACTTGAATTTGTGCATAGTGTATCCTTTTGGTATCCTTTTTTATCTCTTACAAGGTTTGAAATTTGCCCCATGTGGGTTACATTACAAAGCTCTATCATGAACGCGCGCTGATTTTGCGTCATTTCTGTCACGTCGTTGCACACACATCTCGTATTGTCATGCGCATGTCATAATCATGCATAATCATGCATTCAAAATAACAAAATTCATGCATTTGCCCGGTCTAGCGAGACCTTAAACCTGCTCGGTTGCATTGTCATGCATTTTGAACGACGCGCGTGGTTGCGCATTCGGGTTCACATGCATTGTTATGCATATCAAAAGACGTGCGTGGTCGCGCACTTACATCAACATGCATTGTCATGCATCTCAAAAGCCGCGCGTTGTCGCGCATTTCAAAATCATGCATTATCATGCATTTTCAAAAGAAAAACAAAAAAAGAGAGCAACATGCATCGCTACGGTCTGGCGAGACCTTAAATATGCTCGGTCTAGGAGACCTTAAATCCTCTGAAGGTGTAAGTCCTTCGGTGTTTGTCGTGCCTGAACGACTTTTGATAAATTGCATTATACGTATATTTCAAGCGACTTGCGTCATCGCATATTCAAGTTCACGTGTATTCCAAAAGCCGCACGTTGTCGCCCATTTCAAGATCATCTGCATTGTCATGCATCTCAAAAGCCGCACGTTGTCGCGCATTACAAAATCATGCATCATCATGCATTTGCATTTCAAAAACAAAACAAAAAATAAAGTGCATATAGTGCATATGTCAAAAAATGCATATGGCATGCATCATTGTAAAAAATGCATATGCCATGCATCATTGTAAATAGTGCATATGTCGTGCATCATTGCAAAAAATACATATGACATGCATCATTGTAAATAGTGCATATGTCATGCATCATTGTTAAATAGTGCATATGTCATGCATTCATTGTAAATAGTGCATATGTCATGCATACCACTGTAAATAATGCATATGCCATGCATCTTACTGCAAATATTATAAATATTCCATTCCATTGCATATTTGTAGATATTGCATTGTAGCTTGCATGCATTCACTGCATCATTTCCATCTAAGGTCTGCGCCCTTTCTTGTTGAGCTTGGTCTGGTATGTGCTCATACTTTTCACGTCTATACACTCATAGTTCTGTATGACCATTCTATGTTAGACGTGATTTGTTCGTGTCCATGCCTTTCCTGGGCAAGATACGGCTTGGCCGTAGGCTTCGTTCCACTGTATCCATTCCATTGCATATTTGTAAATAGTGCATTGTAGCTTGCATGCATCGACTGCATCACCTCATCTATGGCTTGCGCCTTTCCATGTTGAGCTTGGTCTGGTATGTGCCCATACTTTACATGTCTATACACTCATAGTTCTGTATGACCGTTCTATGTTAGACGTGGTTTGTGTGTGTCCATGCCTTTCCTAGGCAAGATTTGGTTTGGCTGCTTGCCATATCCATTGTATATATATTACATTGTAGTGTAATTTTCGCATCCAGCATTAGGATCATTGGTCTTTCTTCAGCGGGTCATTTCCCCACCTATGTCATTCCACCCAATTACTTGTTCTTGTGTCCGTCTACATCACTCATAGTTCTGCATGTGTACGCGCCTATTCCACGTTGGTATGTTGGTTTGAGGGTTTTCTATGGTAGACGGACTTGTTACCTCCATCAATCTATTTGACATAGGTGTGGTTTCGAACCGCTCATGATTGGATCATGATTTAATTGCATTGCATTTTCATTTGCATTTATTATACATAGTTTTGTATATATCGCATATCATTTTGCATTCATTTTGCATGTTGTGCATATTACTAATGATATCTGTACCTACTAAGTTTTCTTTCTCTTTCAGGCACGATATTGTATGTACGGTTCATTTGAGGCTGGTGCAACCAGACGAACCGTACAGGTATTGTATTCTCCGAGTGAGATGTATCGAGAATTGCATAATTCTCTTACATCCTTTCTGCATTATAGTGTAGTTTGGTGTATGCTAGCTTAAAGCTGTCGCATGTTATGCTTCGTTATAGCTTTCTTTGCATGATCATAAGTTATGTTCGGCTCCTTGCATTGTCAATTACATTTTTCCCCTGCCTTCGGGCGCATATCTTTGCTTGTCTTACATGTTTGTCTAAGTCTTCGGCCTTGTCAAAAATGGGTCGTCTCTGGGCCAGAGGCCGTTTTGACATGAATTAATGGGCCAGAAGCCGTTTGACATGAACGAATGAATGGGCCAAAGGCCGTTTTGGCACAAATGAGAGTTTGAATGGGCCAACGGCCAGTTTGTTTGGAACCGCAGTCACTTGACCTAAATTGTGTATGTATGTAAAATAGAAATATGGATTGGGCCCAAGGCCGTTTGAAGCATGTTGTTCTACATATCGTTTGTATAACTTCTGTATTTGATATTATTCACTGGGCTATCGCTCACGCTCATTCATGTGTTTATAGGTGAGCCAAGAGAAGTCCAAACCCAGCCCCAGCGAAGTATGTAAGGAACAACAAAGGTTTTGAAGAGTCAGCCCTGGCGTCTCATGCACGAGACTCGTCTTCGCCTTTTGTCATTTTGTTTTATGTTGTCATGTTGGCGAAGTCTTTGAGCATGTCTATACATAGTTTTCATGGGTTGACTTAGTTTTGGATGATCATATCTGTACAAAACTTTATGGTACTATACATGAATTGTGAGTTATTAATATGCATATGTATGGTTTGTTATGAAGTGCCATGTAAGCACAGCTTTATGGATAAAATTTTGAATTGCTTCCGTTTGGCCCCCATTAACTCTGTTAAAATACGT
Source organism: Camellia sinensis (assembly GCF_004153795.1). NCBI lineage: Eukaryota > Viridiplantae > Streptophyta > Magnoliopsida > Ericales > Theaceae > Camellia > Camellia sinensis. The sequence continues at coordinate 21,777 of NW_021025352.1, read as the reverse complement.
TTGTTTTGGTTTGAGGCCGTAGGTAATCTCATGATTACTGGCCGGTTATGTCCTTAACCCACGGGGGCGGGTTTGGGTCATGACAGAGTGGTATCAGAGCACGAGTTAATAACTCACACACTTGTCCAAAAGAGCAATAAGCGTTTAGATAAGATCTAGGATGCATTCATGTGATGATTATGAATTTGGAAGAATCAAGAATATGCTTAAATGTTTTGATATGAACAATTATGTGCTATACGTTGTGATTTGCTTGCTTTGCAAATTAATTGAATATGTATGCTCTTTAATATATGCATACCTGTGAATCTTTTGTACAAAGAATAATGTAAATCTAATCAGATGGTGAGAACAAGAGGTGATGAGATAGAAGAGTCCTCTACTGCCAGAATAGATAGAATGGAAAGGTTGATTCAGGAAATGGCAGAAGCATTGAGGCAACAACAGCAGTGGCAACAACAGTGGCAGTAACCACATCCTCCACCTCCACCTCCGACACCTCCTGTGCCAGACTTACAGGATGATGACCGGATAATAGCTCTCACCAAAGAGTTTAAGAAAATAAAACCACCACAGTTTCATGGGGGATTAGATCCGTTAAAAGCCTTGGCGTGGGTTCTCGGATTGAGAAGGATGACAATGGAGTTTAGGGTTTGTGCTTGGAGAGGAATTTTTCTTAGGAAACCCTGAATCGGTGCCGAAGGCCACGTGTCCGTCATCACCAAGGTTGCCTTGGCTCGGGAGCTTTGGTACGATTGGGGAAGGTCAGCTATGAGCACCCCCTCTCGCCCGATCCGAAGATCGGCCTCTACTAACCGTGATATCCATTTTTGAAAACTTTATGTGTTCTTATTCCATTTTATTAGCCTAGAATTACTGTGTTATGCGCACAGCAAACAAGTATAAACTAGATTTCCTAATTTGGAAACAAGCATTGCATGTCCGTTTGTTTTAAAAAAAATGCTTTGGAATTTGCTACTCGCAAGTAGGCTAAAACACAGATTTCAACGAGTTTTTTCCAACTCAAACAATCCAACCTTCACCCACAGGCATTCAAACAGTAATATCACGTAAGCATTTAGCCACATGGCAAACATACTGTCATGGCAACATTCACACGCATGCGAGATGTTTAAAGCATAAATACTCACATCGTACTCCGTGCCAAAACAACAAACTAGTTAGCAAACATGCATGTCCTAGTTCATGTGAAGTTGACTAATGCAACACATGCAGGATGCAATTAGAGTAGGCTCGGCTAACCTAAATATGGCATGTGAAATGCAACCAATTGGTACACGTATTCAATTTGGAATTTGAAATACGAATGCAGTTAGCATGATGTACCGAGCCCGGTGCATGCAGGACAAATGTATGAATGCACGCATGCATCGCATAAGGTATGCTAATTTTAAATATGCCCTAGTCTACCATCATAAGTAGGTAAATAAAAGGGAAGAAAGACGTGGGATTGGAAGACATACACCCCACTCACACACACTTATTACAGATTTGCCCTCGCTCGGAGGGTACAAATAAATATTACAGTCCGAATAACAAATAAATTAATTATTACAGAATTTCTACTTAATTAATAGAAAGAATGCAAAATAAAGGAGAGAGATGGCCACAGCCTCCGCCTCGAGATGCGCGAATGATGCATGCTCGAACCCGCCTTGCCCGGAAAGTCCATACCATACCAAGGCTATCTCTGTTTACACTGCCCTATCCCTCTGAAAAATTCCAAAGTGCTGGGACAGGCTTATTACAAACTGCAGAGGACCACCGGCTGGGGGAAATTCCCACCGGCAGTGTGTAATTTCCACCGGCTGATTATGGACTTATCGGCCCTTCACCAATGGCCGGTCGGCACTGAATTATGCCGGTCGGCAGAAACTTCCTGCAGGAGACAGTTTTGACAGCAACAGAGAACAGACAATATATGGCATGGGATTTTCAGGCACATGTGAGCATGGTCATGTTTCCCATCATGTGTTGAACTCAGGGGAACATGGCTCTCGATACTCGAGCCATCAATGGTTCATGATAGCCCAAGAGATCGAGCTTGCCATTTGATGAAAAGATGCATGCAACACACAAATGAGGACCGAGGCCTTATCATGTTGAAGTCAAAGGCCCCGGTGACCGAGAGTTAAGGCACGTTGCATCACTTATGGTATGAACGCCCCTTGACCCTCACACTTGGTTTGACACCCCAAACCAAGTAATGCAATGCATGTTATGCTAACATGGCTCAAAATGCAACATGATATCATGATGCAAGGCATGCCAAGTATCATGCAACTAGTATGTCAAGCATGCAATGCTAGGCATGCAAGATGCAAACGCAATGCAAACATGGGCCATTTAAGGAATAGGATCAATATATTACAACACTTAATGAAGCAATCATGCCACAAACATGAAACAAACATGCAATGGTGGCCTAAAATGGTAAAGGGGCAGACCTTAACCCAACTCAAAACAGTGGCCAAAAGTGTCCAAAAGGTGGACCAAAACTCATGCCAACAAGCAAGTCAATGGTCCTAAGGTTAAGGCACAAAAAGGAGGCACTTCACTCCCACCAACATGACCACACATGGCATGACTTGGACAAGCCAAAACAGAATTTTAACATGCAAAAAGGGACTCCAAAACCTCCTAATATGACAGCTTAGGTGGCTCCCATGAAATGCACCCACCAAGACTCACTTTTAGGCATAAAAGGGTACACCCTAAGAGCATGGAAGAGGTCACAAATGTAAGCATACAAGCATGATTCATGGACTGAAATATGGTCCTAAGTGATGCCAAATCATGAGGATGATCATAGTTATGCATGCTAGAGGTCAATATGCTCAAAGCTTACAAAACAAAACACAAAGGGATGACACCAAACAAGGCAAGCATGACTGAAATAGATGGCCAACAGACCTTAAACATGGTAAAATAATGCCAACACCTTCATGGAACTAAGCCAACACATGCAAGAATCATGGCCTAAACACAAGATGCATTTCTAGGCCAAACAATCCCTACGCCAAAGGAGCGAATGCTAAGCGCAGGATATAAGCATGCAAATGGCTGCAAAATTCTGGCCAAAATTAAGGAGATTCATTTTATGACCCAAGAACACCCAAAAACTTCTGAAATAGAGGCCAAAAATGATCAGCATGCATGTTACCCTTTTAAGCCAAAATGCAAGGAAACAAGACAATGAAGGGAGAGGGGTGTCCCTCCCCTATGAAAGACTTCAAACCACCTTCCTCACACACTGAAAATCCACTGGTTTTCAGTGGTGAGAAGACCAAAACACTTAAGCAAACAAAGCCTTACCAAAGAGGCAACAAAAAGGCCAAATAAGGCCTAAGAGGGTGAGTTTGAACTCAAACCATGAAAGACTCTTAATGAAAGTTTCTTAAGCATGAAAATACAAGCCTTTTTTATGTTATGCACAAAAACTAAATCAGCAAGTAAGATAGGTAAAAAGCTAGTGCAAGTTTGGGGAAACTAAAGTAAAATGCTCACCCTTGAAGCACACTTCAAGAACAGCCAAGGCAGCCCCCTTCTTTTGATCAAAAACAACCCAAAAACTCAAGAATCAACCCTCAAAGTCCTCAATCTCAGAGCAAGGTGTAATAGTGTGTGTATTGGTGCAAAAGTAAGGTAAAATCACACTTTTAGGCCAAGAAACACACACAAACGAAGAGAGAGATGGAGATATAGAGATAGGGTGTATCTATATGTGGAAGCTCTGGTTTTTCCTTCAAAATCTCTAACTTAGAGCAAAGAGAAGGCTTCTTCTCTTATAGAACTCCCTCTTGCAAAGCTTATACAACAAGCTTGGTTAGAGGGCAATCCCTCCATACACGTGTATGGAGGGAAGCAGAGTTGGTGCCAGCTATCACAGCTGGCACAAAATATCTACATAAAGTAGATGAACAATGGTCGGCTGCCCAAAAATGTCATTTTGACAAAAAGAGTGCCGACCGGCAACAAAATGTGCCGACCGGCAGAAAAGATTGCCGATGGAAGCAAAAACCAGCCGGTAGCCTCTAGCCACTGCCGGTGGTATGTGGGGATGCCTCACAAGGCATTCCCTGCCCCTCCAAGGCAAAATACAAGTGTTTGGTGTAAAACCAGACACAAAACGGTCAAGTTCGGAGATCCTGAGGCAGGGCGCGTAGCCGAGACCTCCGGGAACTCCAAACGAACACAAACATGGATGATCACCGAGTGTTCAAGCGGTGACGTCCAAGTCTTGAGGACGGTCAAAAATGGGGTGTCTACACCGACCAAATGTGGTTTTCAACAAATATTTCTGTAGACAGCCGGCAGCTGTCATTCTAGGCCATACCCCAGCCCATGCCTGGACGTGGGTGTTCTAAGGAGCTGCAGATTGATACATATCTATATCAATCAAGCTCTTTCACATAGAAGAGAAGGAGAGAAAAGAGATATACAACTTGGAGCAAAAAAATCTCTCTCTCTCTCTCTCTCTCTCTACATTTTCTGCCTTTCTCTCTAAGGTTTAGGGCTTGTTTGTGCTCAAAAGTGCATTTTCTTTGCACTTTGCACTTTTGCATACAAACACCTAGTTCTTTACTCTCTTTATTGAGCTAAGGTCCTTGGAGGTGATTTTTGGGGTGATTTGAAGCCTTTTTATGGTCCAAAAAGTGCTGATTTGCTGCTGTGCTTCAAGGGTGAGCTTTTACCTCTTCTAGCTTGCATGCATCGACTGCATCACCTCATCTATGGCTTGCGCCTTTCCATGTTGAGCTTGGTCTGGTATGTGCCCATACTTTTCATGTCTATACACTCATAGTTCTGTATGACTGTTCTATGTTAGACATGGTTTGTGTGTGTCTATGCCTTTCCTAGGCAAGATTTGGTTTGGCTGCTTGCCATATCCATTGTATGTATATTACATTGTAGTGTAATTTTAGCATCCAGCATTAGGATCATTGGTCTTTCTTCAGCGGGTCATTTCCCCACCTATGTCATTCCACCCAATTACTTGTTCTTGTGTCCGTCTATATCACTCATAGTTCTGCATGTGTACCCGCCTATTCCACGTTGGTATGTTGGTTTGAGGGTTGCGGCACCTTTTCTATGGTAGACGGACTTTGCATCTCCATCAATCTATTTGACATTGGTGTGGTTTTGAGAACCGCTCATGATTTGATCATGATTCAATTGCATTGCATTTTCATTTGCATTTATTATACATAGTTTTGTATATATCGCATATCATTTTGCATTCATTTTGCATGTTGTGCATATTACTAATGATATTTGTACTTGTTAAGTTTTCTTTCTCTTTCAGGCACGATATTGTATGTATGGTTCATTTGAGGCTGGTGCAACCAGAAGAACCGTACAGGTATTGTATTCTCCGAGTGAGACGTATCGAGAATTGCATAATTCTCTTACATCCTTTCTGCATTATAGTGTAGTTTGGTGTATGCTAGCTTAAAACTGTCGCATGTTATGCTTTGTTATAGCTTTCTTTGCATGATCATAAGTTATGTTCGGCTCCTTGCATTGTCAATTACATTTTGCCCCTGCCTTCGGGCGCATATCTTTGCTTGTCTTACATGTTTGTCTAAGTCTTCGGCCTTGTCAAAAATGGGTCGTCTATGGGCCAGAGGCTGTTTTGACATGAATTAATGGGCCAGAAGCCGTTTGACATGAACGAATGAATGGGCCAAAGGCCAGTTTGTCATTTGAATGGGCCAAAGGCCGTTTTGGCACAAATGAGAGTTTGAATGGGCCAACGGTTAGTTTGTTTGGAACCGCAGTCACTTGACCTAAATTGTGTATATATGTAAAATAGAAATATGGATTGGGCCCAAGACCGTTTGAAGCATGTTGTTCTACATATCGTTTGTATAACTTCTGTATTTGATATTATTCACTGGGCTATCGCTCACGCTCATTCATGTGTTTATAGGTGAGCCAAGAGAAGTCCAAACCCAGCCCCAGCGAAGTATGTAAGGAACAACAAAGGTTATGAAGAGTCAGCCCTGGCGTCTCATGCATGAGACTCGTCTTCGCCTTTTGTCATTTTGTTTTATGTTGTCATGTTGGCGAAGTCTTTGAGCATGTCTATACATAGTTTTCATGGGTTGACTTAGTTTTGGATGATCCTATCTGTACAAAACTTTATGGTACTATACATGAATTGTGAGTTATTAATATGCATATGTATGGTTTGTTATGAAGTGCCATGTAAGCACAGCTTTATGGATAAAATTTTGAATTGCTTCCGTTTGGCCCCCATTAACTCTGTTAAAATACGTTTGTTTTGGTTTGAGGCCGTAGGTAATCTCATGATTACTGGCCGGTTATGTCCTTAACCCACGGGGGCGGGTTTGGGTCATGACAGAGTGGTATCAGAGCACGAGTTAATAACTCACTGTAGACACCCCATTTTTGACCGTCCTCAAGGCTTGGACGTCATCGTTTGAACACGCGATGATTATCATGCTTGTGTTTGTTTTGAGTTTCGAAAAGTCTTGGCTGCGCGCCTTGCCTTAGAATCTCTTAACTTCTCTGTTTTGTGCTTGGTTGCCCCAAGAGCTTGTAGATGTGTTCTTGAGGGAATGGGGGAGCCTGTCGACCAAGTCTCCTGCCCACCGGTCGCCTTGATTTTCAATCGGCCAAATGTTATGGCCGGCCGGCCAATTTGACTGCCGGTCGACCACTTTTATGGCCGGCCGGTCAAATGTGGTTTTCAACAGATATTTCTATAGACAGCTGGCAGCTGTCATTCTAGGCCATACCCCAGCCCATGCCTGGACGTGGGTGTTCTGAGGAGCTGCAGATTGATACATATCTATATCAATCAAGCTCTTTCACATAGAAGAGGAGGAGAGAAAAGAGATATACAACTTGGAGCAAAAAAAATCTCTCTCTTTCTCTCTCTCTCTCTCTCTCTCTACATTTTCTGTCTTTCTCTCTAAGGTTTAGGGCTTGTTTGTGCTCAAAAGTGCATTTTCTTTGCACTTTTGCATACAAACACCTAGTTCTTTACTCTCTTTATTGAGCTAAGGTCCTTGGAGGTGATTTTTGCGGTGATTTGAAGCCTTTTTTTGGTCCAAAAAGTGCTGATTTGTTGCTGTGCTTCAAGGGTGAGCTTTTACCTCTTTAAAGCCTTGTTTTCATAGCTTGTTTTTCCATATTTGCAACTATTTTTGAGCTTAACATATAACGTAGAAAAGTCTTTTTTTTTAGTTCTCTAGATAGTTTGTTAAGGGTGTTTTAAGCTTTGGGGTTGTTTGACCCCTCATAAGGCTTGTTTGGCCCTTGTTTTGTGCCATTTTGGTTGAGCTCCGAGACCTTTGTGTTTGGGCCTCCTCACCACTAAAATCTTGAGGGATTTCAGTGATGAGGATGGTGCCTTGAGGTCCTAAGAAGGAGAGGGCCACCCCCTCTCCTTGTTGTCCTTGAAAAGGGCCATTTTTGCCTCTTGAGGAGCATCTTGTTTAAGTGTATGTTGGCATGCTTTAGCCTGATTTTTGGTGCTATTATATGTCATAATATAGCTCTTGTTTTCAGTTGGTTTGGACACACCTATGCAGCCTTGCATACATGTCTTGTAATGCCACATTTTGCCTATAACATGCTTTAGGTGTAGCCCTTGTTCTAGCATGATTTAGGCTTAGCTTTGTGAAGCTTACATGCATATTTTTGATGTGCTAAGGACTGTTAGGTCATTTGAGTCATTCATGTCTTGCTTTGTATAGCTACCATGCAATCCCTCTTGAATGCCTTAAGCTTTGGCCTCTCTAGCATGCATTACTTGCATTGTTTCAATGGTTTGAAACCACTTACCATGTATTTCAGTCCTTATAACATTCTTGTATTGCTTTGTCTTTGATGCCTCTTTGTGCCTTATGAGGTTGTGCCTTGTGCTCCATGTTTGGTCATTGTGCATGCCTTGAATTTTAAGTCATTTAGAAGTGGTCTTTAGGCTTTGTTTTAATATGTTAAAACTCTGTTTTGATCATTTAATTCATGCATGTTTGGGTTTTTGCTAGAGATTAGTTCAATCCCTCCTTAGCTTGCCTTAGGTACTTGGGCCATATTTGCATGCTTTTGTGTTTGTTTTGAATATACTTGTGTTTTGGCCATCTCTTTTTCATTGCATTTTAGGTTATGATAATGCCATATGCATGTTTGTCTCTTTAGAGTGTGTTAAAGGGTTGCTTTGTTTGATTGCTTAGTGTTGGCCATTACATTACATGTGATGTGTGTGTGTTGCTCTCTGTTCCGTGCATTAGCCACTGTTTAGGACTTGTTAAGGGCTGCACTAATTTAGTTTTAGTCACTCTTTGGATGTTGTTAGCAATCTGCCTTGCAGTTCTTAGTTGATGTTTGATGTTGAATGATTGTTGATTGGCACGTTATTTCCCTTTTGTTTTTGATTGAGTCTAGCCATGTCATATGTTTTGCATCGATGTTTGTGTTTTGTGACAGTTGTGCCGTCTGTTGCTCATTTAACTCTAGCATGCCTGTATAGCCTTTGTATGTTTCCATTGATCATGGTCTTCGCATGCTCATGTTCATGCATGCTATGAGTTACTATCTTTGGTGCATTTTTGCATGCATCTTTCATCCTTGGTATCAACCTGATGGACGGGTTGAAAGTCCACTTTGTTGCTTATTTGCATTGCATTTTCATTTAAATCAAGTGCATTACTTGCTTCCTTGATCGTGTCAGTCGATGCATTGAAGTGAGCAGGATTTGATGGTCGAAGGAGATCGGCGAGAACGTGTCCCTTTGAGTCATAAACTGATAGGGGATATGCTGATGATAACATTATGCTTGACAATACATTGCACATGCCTTGCCATGTCCTTGCGCTGCTGTCAAAAGGTTTTCAGTCATTCGTTGAAGAGGATTGGTCGGCTATGGTGTGTTTGGGTTAGGCCACCGCAACAGGTTTGCCTGAGGCATAAGTTTGTGGTCAGGTACCATTCTCGGGCGGTAGGATGTCCTTACTCAGCCGGAGTGTTCCACAAACTGAATAGAGAAGCAACCTTGGGAGTTGCTGAATTTTTCAGAGAAGCAGAACAGTCAAGAGCAGAGGCAAACTTGTGCATGGCATTGATTTCGAGCAACCGAGCGCACGCGCATTGGACCTCTTCCCGAGGCCTTTACTGCTTTCTTAAGCTTAGTTATTTGCTTAATTTAATTAGGGGTCTGTAATATTAATTAGCTTGTTAAGTATTAATTTGTATTAGTCTTTTTCCTCGGAGCGAGGGTGAATTTGTAATAAGTGTGGAGTGCGTGTGTGCATGTCTTCCAACCCCACTTCTTTCTCCCTTCTTATCTACCTGCTTTGATGGTTAGTATAGGACTGTTTAATTTAGCATAACTTATGTTATGCTGCGTGCATCACATAGTCTTGTATGCACCAGGCTCGGCGCATCATACTAACCCATAAGTTTTCAAAATCTAACTTGAATACTGCTACTTTGTGCATTTTCACTATGTCATTTATGGACTAGCCGAAGCCTACTTTAGTGACATTCTGTATGCGTTGCATTTAGGCATTTAAACATGGACTTGGATCATGCATGATTGCTAACCATGTTCTTTGATTTTGGCACGAGTACTAGGTGAGCTCTTTTATGCTTTAGCATTCTCACATGAGTGGAACGTTACATGATAGCATGATACAATTTTGATGCCTAATAGCAGCGCATAGGAATGTTATGTGATATTAAAACTGCTTTGCACAAATGCCGGGCGTGCGGTGAAGGGTTAGGCATTGTATTGAGCCTTGGGAATAACTCGTTATTGAAATCTGTATTTTAGCCTTACTTGTGAGTAGCAAATGTCCAAAGCGTTTTCAAACAAACGGAATATGCAATGTTTTGTTTCCATTTTAGGCCATTTGGTCCTTATTTGTTTGCTGCGCGCATAACATAGTTAATTCTAGCTAATAAATGGAATAAGGAACACATAACGTTTTCAAACTGGATATCATGGTTAATAGAGCCGATCTTACGGGATCGGGCGAGAGGGGGTGCTCATAGCTGACCTTCCCTAATCGTACCCAAGCTCCCGAGCCGAGGCACTTTGGTGATGACGGACACGTGGCCTTTGGCACCGAGTCAGGGTTTCCTAAATTCCCCCATAAAAAATATTTAGGTGGCGACTCTGTATCTAGCAAAGCAGTCCATGCTTGGCACTTCTTTTCTAAAAATCTGTTTTTCTCAAAACGATTTACCGGATTTGGACTCTTTGGTTCAGATTAAGAACCGTGACAATTTGAGAGTCCTGAACTGTAATAGACCCATAAACGAACAGAATGGGACTCGTCCTCCCGGGGCGTTCGGGGACGTCTACACTCACACACTTGTCCAAAAGAGCAATAAGCGTCTAGATAAGATCTAGGATGCATTCATGTGATAAGTATGAAATTGGAAGCATCGAGAACATGCTTAAATGTTTTGATATGAATTGTTGCGCTAGTGTGTATAACAAGTTTGTTTCGTTATAATGCACATACATGAACATATGAATCATGAAAAGTTGCCTATGTGCATTCGATTCTGCCAATGGGTGTCTATGTAAAATATGAACATGATTTGAGTATATAATTACTTAGTAAATGTTCAGCATGTGATATCTGATAAGTGTGCAATCATCTGTTACGTATGTGATTAATTGTGTCTTGACGATACATAAAATGAGGATATAACAATATGCCTATGTGCGAATGTATGCATGTGTATCTGTGTTTATTTTTATATTGGGCATCCCAGTGTTTGGCAAGGCATAATGAGAGTTTGTGTAGAACATGGATAAAGTAAGGGCATACGAGTTGGCAGAGATTTTAAGACAAGAACCTTTGCCGCCACTAGTGTACGAAACACCGAGGAGTTTGTTATCAGATCTTTGGGGCTTGATGTAGGTGTGGTAAAATGGACCGTATGGTAAGGGACTGTCCCCGAACTGAACAAAATGTGAACAGTCCTTCTGCCTCAGCTAGATTCGTACCAATAGTAGGAATTGCTAGTCAAGATAGAGTAATTGCACTCGTCTTAGAAAGTACTCAGAATGCTACAATCGTTATTCCAGGTATCTATACTGTTTATAGACGAATGCTTATGTGTTGATTGATTCTGAATTAGTGCATGTGTACATCCTTGCTTGGGATATTAATTGATTCAGATCGGCATATTCCTTCATATCTGCTGCATGCGTATCTAGATTGGTTAGACCCATCAGATCGAGACCATATTCATTGAATGTATATGCTTCATTTGGCGAAATTGGGAAATGCGGATTGGGATATTGATTAACTCTGCACATGCACATGTACATCTAAACCTATGCTCGGGGTGATTTGTTATATTACTACCTTCATTGACTAAACCACTGGAATTGTGACTCTGTGATTGTGTGACTGAGTTGAGCACCCCAAGTAATGAACTCTATAACTGTGAGACCGTGCATTTTGATTGGTGGAGAATTGACTGGATTATGTGATTATACTGGGCCCGACTCATAAACCTATGTTTTGCGACTAATTTGGAACGTCTGCGTGACAAATTATGTATGTTATGTGTAACCGAAAGACCTAGTTTAATGTGTTGCTGTGTACCATGTGTTTGCATATAAGACCTATTTGGGAACTGTTATATTGATTATGATACATATCTCCTGATATGACCAACTGCATGCATATGCAACCACACATGAACTTATGTGAACAATGCCGTATTGTACATGACTTAAAATATTTTGATATGAACGGATGTGATGAATGACTCCGATGTGAATTTGAGAACTGATGGACTTAGAACAGTTGTAAAACTATCGACTAAGTACCTAAGCAACGGAGTGTGCCTTACAGAACCAAAAATACCCCATTGAGAAAACTTTTATTTGATTCAATCTGATAGAACTTTTGTTTGATTTGGCCTGTTAGAACCCTCATTTGGTATAATTTGATGGGACCCTTGCTCGATTTGGTTTGGCAACACCTTTGACGAGATTAATTTGATGAGACCCCCTATCTGACTTGACCTTGTTAAAAGGAAGTACGGATTACGTATGAATAAATAGCCAGATTATTCTTGGCAGAAAAATTGATAGACACAAAACTTGAATTCGTTTGGAATACCTGACTTATTTGAAAGACTTTTTGTGGGCTATCAACAGATTGATCTAACCAAGGACACCATTGAGAACTAATCCCCAACTATTGAAGACATATGTGTTATGAATGAACTGAATTGTGCAAATCCAGTGATTGGGTATCTTAAGGAACGATGCTTCTGAATTACCATATTCTTGCTTATTTGACGCTACGGAAGCCGGTGTCAACAGATTGATTTGATTATAAACAGTACTGAATATTTATCCTCGACTAATCATAATATGTTTCGTATGTCTGCTTCAGTGTTATCGGATTTTGGGAAATCAGGTTACAGTGAGTGGTATTGTGTTTGTTTCGATGACATTCTTGAGACGTTCTTTCATGCTAGGGGACGTTAAGCCTATGTAGCACCTTTGTTGAATATCTCTTTTGCCACCAACGGTTTTGTACGGGTGGGTTTGTCTAATCGATCTCGGGCCAGCCACCGACGGTCGTGAACGGGTGTGCTTTGGTTCCGAGACGATTATCTCTTTGTTTTGTCCGGAATGTCATCCTTTGGTATTATGTGGATGCTATTAGCATCCAAGAAGCTTTTAAAAACCCTGATTATCCGAAAGTGTATGAATTCAATACGCTTTGTGTAAATAACTGCTCAGTGCCATTATATTCTGTAATTGGGGCTCTGGGGATGTGCAAATTGTGCTTAATATGTGATTGACTCCTTTAGTATTGTCCTTGACATCAGGGGGATTTGTATATGCATTGCCTTATGCTTTTAACGATTACCAGATAATATGGAAAGACTCGATAGAACAGGGGATTGAATGTGGACTGAATTGTAAACCGTAAACTGTTGAATGAATTGAGGACACATGTATTGTGTTAGAAACTGATTGCTTTAATGCTACCTTTATGAAGACTTTTAGTTACCCTTGGATAACTGTGATGAGTCACTAAACGAAGTACTGAATTGGGTTGAGCATTCCGGAATCATTGAGGAATGAATTGAACTTATGTGACAAGGGAATGGACCGAACTCCTATGGTAAAGTTAGTTGGCATTTGAAATAAAACTGTTGGCAATCTACTGTGAAGAAGGAAATTGTTGAATTGTGTCTAAATATTTTTCGATGCCAACAGGTCGAAGTCGAATATCAAACAGTGGCAGAACTACTTCAACCTTTCTCTATTTTGGAATGGAAATAAGAATGTGCGGCTACGAATTTCATTGTGGGACTACCTTGAGCACCCAAGGTATAAGTCCCATTTGGGTTACAGTATATAGGATTACTAGTTGTTCATTTCCTCCCTGTAAAATTTTCGTATGATGCTTATAGACTAGTCATTGTTTGCATTGATAAGATTACTCGTTTGCATGGGGCCCCAGTATCTATTGTTTTAGACAGGAATCCTAAAATGTGCTCGAATTCTGATAAGCCTTCAAGAGGCAATGGGGACTGAATTGTGATTCGACACTGCTTGCCGTCCGAAAATCGATGTATAATTAGAAAGAACTTTTAGGAGAAATGCTCCAAATATATTCAGTAGATCTTTCAGGGATTTTGGAAAGTCGATTCGTTGTTGGCAGACTCTGTTTACAACAATAGCTTGCACTCTGGTATCGGTGTGGCACCGTGCAAAACCTTGTATGGCGGAAAAGGTAAGCCTCTGATTGATTAAGAATAAAATGTTTCTTGATTTTAAGACCGAGCAAGTAACTATCTAAAGGATAGTACTGGAACCGTTGAATAAGAAGTATTCTGAATTGCTTTCGACTGAAGGTAAAATAAGTTTGGAGGACCAAACTTCCTAAAAGGGGGAAGACTGTGATACCCCTGTTCCGTATTATGCTAATTGGTCCTTATTATGAATTTGATTATGTGTCTGATATGATTTTGGGTGCCAATTGTGTGAATATATGAGGTTTTGAATTTCTATCTGTTCACCGTAGGAATATCTGTTTGATTATCTACTTTGGAATTGAAATTGAAGGCCTTATCGGCCACAGAAACAAAAATTGACTGCGCCATTGTGATCAGCGTAATTTTTAGAGCCTACGGTGAAGTTTAATTGAAAAATTGATTCGGACCATATTAAATTGATTAAATTGATGAATCAATACCCAATTATTTCTTATTATTAAATTGGTTTAGTGGGGCTTTTATAAAAAGGGCAATACACACTCAACACGTCTCTTGGTTTCATCTTTTGGCTAATTTAGCCCTCTAGAGGAAGAGAGAACCGAACTAGAGAGAGGGAGAGTGTAGGAGAATCAAAATTTGGTCTTGAAGGCTTGGAAGTTTGAAGCTACACTCAAGAATTGATCTTAGTTTGGGAGATTAAAGCTCTTAGGTGAGTAATCAACCCTTAATTTATGGGTTTGAGTTGTAATTTTGTGAATTAAAGATTAAATAGTGATCAAGAACATGGGATGAGTTGGTTTTGATGAATTTGAAGTCCATATGTGCATGCATGTAGAGAATTCCTATGAAATTACATAATCTAGTATGTAATATGTGAATTTTGAAAGGTTGTGAGTTGAATCATACATGCAAGCATGTTTTTGTTGAGTTCCATGAGAATGAACACCATTTGCATCATTTGAAAGAGAAATGAAGTCAAAATTAGCATGCATGTTTGAATATTAAAGATGTGGAGCTTATGTGAGGTTTGAATGCATGGGCCTTGATTATACAATGGAATGTTGATTAATTTGGAGAAATGAACCATGATTTTGAGCAATTGACCTCATCTTGCTTGTATACTCATGTTATATAATGTATTTGCATGTTTTGGAACCAAAAACATGAGTTTTGAACCTTGGAAGGTCGGATTTGAACTTAAGAACAAATTCTGGAAAACCCAGAATTCATGGTGTCTGCTTGAGCGGGGAAACCGCCGCTCGAGCGTGAAATGCGAACTCCCAGAATATTTTGCAGACATGGTGTCCGCTCGAGCGGGGAAGTTCATGCTCGAGCGGGGAGCTATGTAGAGAGACCCTCCACTCGAGCGTCCGAGTTCGCGCTCGAGCGTGAAAATGATACAACCAGCACTTTTGCAGACCTAATGGGTCCGTTCGAGCGGGGAATCCCACGCTGGAGCGGGGACCCTGTTTTCTGAAATTTTGAAAGTGTATTCTGTGTTTCGTTTTCTGTTCTCTTTCACTTGCAAGCACTCTTAGGCATGCATTAAGCATTGTAATTGAGATAAAGAGATAAGAATGAAGCCTAAAGAGGAATATGTGAATTAAAGAACGGATTGAATCGTTTGTGACCCTTTTGTGTTCATGGAATGTGTAGGGTCAAGCTCCAGGGCAAATCCACAAGCCGATCACTATGAGTAATATCGATATTTTGAAGTTTGTCAATTGTCCAATTGTTTCTTTCTTTACAAGTTTACTAGTTTGAATTATGGACAACAGATTGACATAAATGATTGGGCCGAAGGCCGATTGACATGAATGATTGGGCCGAAAGCCGATTGACATAAATGATTGGGCCAAAGGTTGTTTTGACACAGATGAAAGTTTGACATGCATGAATGGGCCAGAGGCCAGTTTTGACATGGAAGAATGGGCCAGAGGCCATTTTGACGTAAATGAATGGGCCAAAGGCCAGTTTGATACGAAAGTATAAATAGGCCAAAGGCCAGTTTGATACGAATGAATGAATGGGCCAGAGGCCGTTTGGCATGAACGAATGAATGGGCCAAAAGCCAGTTTGTCATCTGAATGGGCCAAAGGCCGTTTTGGCACAAATGAGAGTTTGAATGGGCCAACGGCCAGTTTGTTTGGAACCGCAGTCACTTGACCTAAATTGTGTATATGTGTAAAATAGAAATATGGATTGGGCCCAAGGCCGTTTGAAGCATGTTGTTCTACATATCGTTTGTATAACTTCTGTATTTGATATTATTCACTGGGCTATCGCTCACGCTCATTCATGTGTTTGTAGGTGAGCCAAGAGAAGTCCAAACCCAGCCCCAGTGAAGTATGTGAGGAACAACAAAGGTTTTGAAGAGTCAGTCTTGGCGTCTCACGCACGAGACTCTTCTTCGCCTTTTGTCATTTTGTTTTATGTTGTCATGTTGGCGAAGTCTTTGAGCATGTCTATACATAGTTTTCATGGGTTGACTTAGTTTTGGATGATCCTATCTGTACAAAACTTTATGGCACTGTACTTGAATTGTGAGTTATTAATATGCATCTGTATGGTTTGTTATGAAATGCCATGTAAGCACAGCTCTATGGATAAAATTTTGAATTGCTTCCGTTTGGCCCCCATTAACTCTGTTAAAATACGTTTGTTTTGGTTTGAGGCCGTAGGTAATCTCATGATTACTGGCCGATTATGTCCTTAACCCATGGAGGCAGGTTCGGGTCATGACAGAGTGGTATCAGAGCACGAGTTAATAACTCACACACTTGTCCAAAAGAGCAATAAGCGTTTAGATAAGATCTAGGATGCATTCATGTGATAAGTATGAAATTGGAAGCATCGAGAATATGCTTAAATGTTTTGATATGAATTGTTGCACTAGTGTGTATAACAAGTTTGTTTCGTTATAATGCACATACATGAAGATATGAATCATGAAAAGTTGCCTATGTGCATTCGATTCTGCCAATGGGTGTTTATGTGAAATATGAACATCATTTGAGTATATAATTACTTAGTAAATGTTCAGCATGCGATATCTGATAAGTGTGCAACCATCTGTTACGTATGTGATTAATTGTGTCTTGACGATACATAAAATGAGGATATAACAATGTGCCTATGTGCGAATGTATGCATGTGTATCTGTGTTTATTTTTGTATTGGGTATCCCAGTGTTTGGCAAGGCTTAATGAGAGTTTGTGTAGAACATGGATAAAGTAAGGGCATACGAGTTGGTAGAGATTTTAAGACAAGTACCTTTGCCGCCACCAGTGTAAGAAACACCGAGGAGTTTGTTATCAGATCTCTGGGGCTTGATGTAGGTGTGGTAAAATGGACCGTATGGTAAGGGACTGTCCCCGAACTGAACAAAATGTGAACAATCCTTCTGCTTCAGCTAGATTTATACCAATGGTAGAAATTGCTAGTCAAGATAGAGTAATTGCACTCGTCTCAGAAAGTACTCAGAATGCTACAATCGTTATTCCGGGTATCTATACGGTTTATAAACGAATGCTTATGTGTTGATTGATTCTGAATTAGTGCATGTGTATATCCTTGCTTGGGATATTAATTGATTCGGATCAGCATATTCCTTCATATCTGTTGCATGTGTATCTAGATTAGTTAGACCCATCAGATCGAGACCGTATTCATTGAATGTATATGCTTCATTTGGGGAAATTGTGAAATGCGGATTGGGATATTGATTAACTTTGCACATGCACATGTACATCTAAACCTATGCTCGGGGTGATTTGTTATATTACTACATTCATTGACTAAACCACTGGAATTGTGACTCTGTGATTGTGTGACTGAGTTGAGCACCCCAAGTAATGAACTTTATAACTGTGAGACCGTGCATTTTGATTGGCAGAGAATTGACTGGATTATGTGATTATACTGGGCTCGACTCATAAACCTATGTTTTGCGACTAATTTGGAACCTCTACGTGACAAATTATGTATGTTATGTGTAACCAAAAGACCTTGTTTAATGTGTTTCTGTGTACCATGTGTTTGTATAGAAGACCTATTTGGGAACTGTTATATTGATTATGATACATACCTCCTGATATGACCAATTGCATGCATATGCAACCACACCTGAACTTATGTGAACAATGTCGTGTTGTACATGACTTGAAATATTTTGATATGAACGGATGTGATGAATGATTCTGAAGTGACTTTGAGAACTGATGGACTTAGAACCGTTGTAAAACTATCGACTAGGTACCTAAGCAACGAAGTGTGCCTTGTAGAACCAAAAATATCCCATTGAGAAAACTTTTATCTGATTCAATCTGAGAGAACTTTTGTTTGATTGGGCCTGTTAGAACCCTCATTTGGTATAATTTAATGGGACCCTTGCTCAATTTGGTTTGGCAAGACCTTTGACGAGATTAATTTGATGAGACCCCCTATCTAACTTGACCTTGTTAAAGGGAAGTACAGATTACATATGAATAAATAGCCAGATTATTCTAGGCAGAAAAATTGATAGACCCAAAACTTGAATTCGTTTGGAATACCTGACTTATTTGAAAGACTTTTTGTAGTCTATCAACAGATTGATCTAACCAAGGACACCATTGAGAACTAACCCCCAACTATTGAAGACATATGTGTTATGAATGAACTGAATTGTGCAAATCCAGTGATTGGGTATCTTAAGGAACGATGCTTCTGAATTACCATATTCTTGCTTATGTGACGCTACGGAAGCCGGTGTCAACAGATTGATTTGATTGTAAACAGTACTGAATATTTATCCTCGACTAATCATAATATGTTTCGTATGTCTGCTTCAGTGTTATCGAATTTTGGGAAATCAGGTTACGGTGAGTGGTATTGTGTTTGTTTCGATGACATTCTTGAGACGTTCTTTCGTGCTAGGGGACGTTAAGCCTATGTAGCACCTTTGTTGAGATATCTCTTTTGCCACCAACGGTTTTGTACAGGTGGTTTGTCTAATTGATCTCGGGCCAACCACCGACGGTCGTGAACGGGTGTGCTTCGGTTCCGAGACGATTATCTCTTTGTTTTGTCCGGAATGTCATCCTTTGGTATTATGTGGATGCTATTAGCATCCAAGAAGCTTTTAAAAACCCTGATTATCCGAAAGTGTATGAATTCACTACGCTTTGTGTAAATAACTGCTCAGTGCCATTATATTCTGTAATTGGGGATCTGGGGATGTGCAAATTGTGCTTAATATGTGATTGACTCCATTGGTATTGTCCTTGACATCATGGGGATTTGTATATGCATTGCCTTATGCTTTTGACGATTACTAGATAATATGGAAAGACTCGATAGAACAGGGGATTGAATGCGGACTGAATTGTAAACCGTAAACTATTGAATGAATTGAGGACACGTGTATTGTGTTAGAAATTGATTGCTTCGATGCTACCTTTGTCGATTCGGGAATCAGTATCTAGATCCACTTCATATTCTTGAAGACTTTTGGTTAACCTTGGATAACTATGAGGAGTCACTAAACTAAGTACTGAATTGGGTTGAGCATTCCGAAATCATTGAGGAATGAATTGCACTTATGTGACAAGGGAATGGACCGAACTCCTATGGTAAAGTTAGTTGTCATTTGAAATAAAAATGTTGGCGACCTACTGTGAAGAAGGAAATTGTTGAATTGTGTCTAAATATTTTTCGGTGCTAACAGGTCGAAGTCGAATATCAAGCAGTGGCAAAACTACTTCAACCTTTCTCTATTCTGGAATGGACTCTATTGTGTGGCTACAAATTTCATTGTGGGACTACCTTGAGCACCCAAGGTATAAGTCCCGTTTGGGTTACGGCATGTAGGATTACTAGTTGTTCATTTCCTCCTTGTAAAATTTTCGTATGATGCTTATAGACTAGCCACTATTTGCATCGATAAGATTGCTCGTTTGCATGGGGCCCCAGTATCTATTGTTTTAGACAGGAATCCTAAAATGTGCCGAAATTCTGATAAGCCTTCAAGAGGCAATGGGGACTGAATTGTGATTCGACACTGCTTGCCGTCCAAAAATCGATGTATAATTAGAAAGAACTTTTGGGAGAAATGCTCCAAATATATTCAGTAGATCTTTCAGGGATTTTGGAAAGTTGATTCGTTGTTGGCAGACTCTGTTTACAACAATAGCTTGCACTCTGGTATCGGTGTGGCACTGTGCAAAACCTTGTATGGCGGAAAAGGTAAGCCTCTGATTGATTAAGAACAGAATGTTGCTTGATTTTAAGACTGAGCAAATAACTATCTAAAGGATAGTACTGGAACCGTTGAATAAGAAGTATTCCGGATTGCTTTCGACTAAAGGTAAAATAAGTTTGGAGGACCAAACTTCCTAAAAGGGGGAAGACTGTGATACCCCTGTTCCGTATTATGCTAATTGGTCCTTATTATGAATTTGATTATGTGTCTGATATGATTTTGTGTGCCAATTGTGTGAATATATGAGGTTTTGAATTTCTATCTGTTCACCGTAGGAATATCTGTTTGATTATCTACTTTGGAATTTAAATTGAAGGCCTTATCGGCCACAGAAACCAAAATTGACTGCGCCATTGTGATCAGCGTAATTTTTAGAGCTTACGGTGAAGTTTAATTGAAAAATTGATTCAGACCAGATTAAATTGATTAAATTGATGAATTAGTACCCAATTATTTCTTATTGTTAAATTGGTTTAGTGGGACATTTATAAATACACACTCAACACCTCTCTTGGTTTCATCTTTTGGCTGATTTAGCCCTCTAGAGGGAGAGAGAACCGAACCAGAGAGAGGGAGAGTGTAAGAGAATCAAAATTTGGTCTTGAAGGCTTGGAAGTTTGAAGCTACACTCAAGAATTGATCTTAGTTTGGGAGATTAAAGCTCTTAGGTGAGTAATCAACCCTTAATTTATGGGTTTGATTTGTAATTTTGTGAATTAAAGATTAAATAGTGATCAAAAACATGGGATGAGTTGGTTTTGATGAATTTGAAGTCCATATGTGCATGCATGCGGAGAATTCCTATGAAATTACATAATCTAGCAATGTATATGTGAATTTTGAAAGGTTGTGGTTGAATCATACATGCAGCATGTTTTTGTTGAGTTCATGAGATGAACCCATTTGCATCATTTGAAAGAGAAATGAAGTCAAAATTAGCATGCATGTTTGAATATTAAAGATGTGGAGCTTATGATGAGTTTTGAATGCATGGGCCTTGATTATACACGGAATGTTGATTAATTTGGAGAAATGAACCATGATTTTGGAGCAATTGACCTCATCTTGCTTGTATACTATGTTATAATATGTATTTGCATGTTTTGGAACCAAAAACATGAGTTTTGAACTTGGAAGGTCGAATTTGAACTCAAAAAACAAATTCTGGAAAACCCAGAATTCATGGTGGTCGCTTGAGCGGGGGAAACCGCGCTCGAGCGTGAAATGCGAACTCCCATAATATTTTGCAGACATTGGTGTCGCTCGAGCGGGGAAGTTCATGCCTCGAGCGGGGAGCTATGTAGAGAGACCCTCCGTCGAGCGTCCGAGTTCGGCTTGAGTGTGAAATGATACAACCAGCACTTTTGCAGACCTAATGGGTCCGTTCGAGGGCGGGAATCCCACGTTGGAGCGGGGACCCTGTTTTCTGAATTTTGAAGTGTATTCTGTGTTCCGTTTTCCGTTCTCGTTCTAACTTGCAGCACTCTTAGGCATGCATTAAACATTGTAATTGAGATAAGAGATAAGAATGAAGCCTAAAGAGGAAATGTGAATTAAGAACGGATTGAATCGTTTGTGACCCTTTTGTGTTCATGGAATGTGTATGGTCAACTCAGAGGCAAATCCACAAGCCGTCACTGTGAGTAATATCGATATTTTGAAGTTTGTCAATTGTCCAATTGTTATTTCTTTAAAGTTTGCTAGTTTGAATTATGAACAACCGATTGACATAAATGATTGGACCGAAGGTCGATTGACATGAATGATTGGGCGAA
>NW_021025351.1:1165159-1190489 GCF_004153795.1 Camellia sinensis | reverse complement strand
CTGTTGTGAAAAAAAAAAAAAAAAAAACATCATAATATGTGAAATAATTACTTATTAACCATAGTCATACTCCGTAATTAAACATCAACTAATGATTCATATTAGATATTTAATTCGTATTCTAATTTTTTTAAAATTTACTTGCAATCATACTTTAGTAAAAATGCACTTCAACCCTGAAACCTAGGATCTTCTCTGATAATGAGGGAACGCTTTAGTATTTCCAATGTCATTTTAAATTATTCTTGCGGACATCGTGAATCTTTGTTAGAACAATCTCTCTGTGTAAATATAATAATATTGAAATCAAATCAAACAAATAAATCAATAACTTACTGATTTATTTACCGAACCAAATGAATAATAAAAAGATCAAGTCAAGTGTGTGACACTCTATCCTTAAGACAGATTCGCCCCGCTACGATACTTACGGGCAAGTGGCGTCTATCTCCCAAGATACAATGACCTTCACAAATTGTAGTAGCACTCCAAACAATTTGTACGGCGAACAAAAACCTTGTGTTCTATACTCTCTTTATTTTTCCTAAAATAATATGAAGAATAATTTATGCAAAAGAATAAAATGGGACAACAGGGAAAAAGAATTTTTCAGACTGTTTTTTTATCATCTCGAGATCTCCAGACTGCTGGAAAATGGTCTCAATTTATAGGCAACTTTGATAACTGTTTGGACAACCCGAACAGGTACAAAATGAGCTCAACAAGTGCCAAATTCAAAAGAACAGGTCTACTGCAGTTTTTTTTTATTATCTGTTGGCAATTTTAAAACTGTCTAAAACTGTTGGGCAATTATCCAATCTGTCTAGAACAGTTTGAACCTGTTGAACTTTGGTTTGAATTTGTTCAAATCTGCTTGGGCAGATTTAAATTTATTTGAAAAAAAAAAAACAGAATCTGTCCGGGTGCAACAGATACTATTTGTACAGTTAATCTGTTTGGAAAATTGGACTGGAGGATGTCACATTTGGACAGAAAATTAAATTCAATTTTGGCACAAATTAGAATTTAATTTCATTAAGAATTTTTGGAAAAATTCAAATAAATTTTTGTCCAAAAAAAATAATATAAGAACCGATTCGACCCACAACTCACACCCGGTACGGCTGGACGGACAACGGCTCGCGTGCGCATGTGTGGTGGTTTGGGCTAAGATTCACTTTGTCCATAACTCCTCCATTCTACAAACTTAGGGTGCCCCTTGGGGCCCAACCCAAGTGTAGACACCCCATTTTTGACCGACCTTAAGACTTAGACGTCATCGATTGAGCACTCGGTGATTGCGCATGTTGTGCTCGTTTCGAGGTTTCAAAGTCTCGGTTGAGAGCCTTACCTCCGGGCCTCGGGTCCCTTTTGTGTTGTGCCTCGGTTTGCGAATCAGGTTCTGTTTTCTCTTTCCAAAGGGAGGGAGAGGTCTCGTAGACCATCTCTTAGTGGCCATAGGCTATTTTTCGTGGTCGTAGGCCGCTTTTCCAGTTTGAAGACCAGTTTCCGATTTTTAGAACCGTCGGCCGTGCGCCTCGGTTCAGGACCGCTTAACTTTCTCTGTTTGCTCCGATTTTTGGCATACACCTTATTTCCTCTCTCTAGAGGTACTCTGTGGCCTGGGAGACCACCTTCGTGGTCGCACGCCACTTTCGATGCTTAACAGCCTGTTTTCGGGGCCTCCGGCCGCGCGTTTTAGCCTCCGAACCCTCGTTTTGCACCCGTCTTGGTTCATTTTTGGCATGGACCCTACTTTCATTGTTTGGAAGGTGGTACAAGGGTGGAAGACCACATTTTCTCCTTGGAGACCACTTTTTCCCGGTCGACCGATTTTCTTGACAGGTAAGTGGTCTCCCTCACTTTTGGGCCACAATTACTGGTCTCCCACGATACCACTAGCTTGCATTCACTTGAGAGACTACCAATCAGGGCTGCCGACCACCTTTTGAGGACTTGGCCCTTTTGAACTAGTTGGCCGACCACTTGAACTGGTCGGCCTACCTCCATCAATCTTGTCTCACTGAGCTGGTTCCAGCTGTGCCAGTTGGGAGGCACAGATTGCATCCTCCATACACGTGTATGGAGGATGTTTAACCTTGGTGTTAAGCTTCTTGGAGAAGCTTTGAAGCTCTTTGTCTATAAAGGAGACCCTCTCCCTCATTAGCAAAGGTTCAGAAATTGTTTAAGGCTTGTACATACACTTCCCTCTATATCTCTCTATCTTGTGTTCAAAAGTCCATAGTTCTTGGCCTATTACACACCACCTCCTATCCTAACACCTCCACCACCACTCTAAGCACCTTGGAGCTCATTTTCAGAGGTTGAAGGCTTGCTGTTTTGGTCCAGAAGCTGCTGGTCTTTTTGGCTACAAGGGTAACACTCTATTTCCCTCTTTTTGGCATTGTTTTGTTCCATCTATTAGCCTAGTTTACAGGCATATTTGGGCTTTGTCATAAACTAAAAAAAGTTTTATTTTGAGCTTCTTAACATGTTTGTTTAAGATCATTTTTCTGTTGGGGGTCATCTACCCCCTTGCATGCTTGTTTTCACCTTGTTTTGAGCCATGCACTTAAGCCTTTGCATTGGCCTTTGTTTGGACTTCTAGCCACTGAAATCCAGTGGATTTTCAGTAGCTAGCATGCTGTTTTGAGTACCAAAATCAGAGAGGGGTGACCCTCTTACCCCTTGTCTTGTTTACTAGCACTTTTAACCTAACAAAGGAGCCCTTATTTGCACACTTATTGAGAATGTTTCAGGCCATTTTTGGTAGGTTTTAGGACCTTCATAGGCTCTTTCCAGAGCCCATTTTGTCATTTTTGGTGTCCATCTTGCATGTGTAGAACAACCCTCTTTATAGCCTATCAAAGGAGCCTATCATTCTTGCATGCATAGACCATATTTCAGTGGGTTTTTGGGATTTATTTGGCATGTCATACCTTTGAATTTTGCTAGTTTAGTGACCTTTTGAATGCTCCATATACTTGTAGTGTAAACCCTCTTCACTAGCTTTTATTGCATGTTATTTTAGTCCTTGATTCTAGCACTTTTTGGCCATGATTTAAACTGATTTTATGCATGTTTTGGACTCCCTTAGCTCTTTTTTTATGCCTCATGGTCGAATGATGCTTGCTATGCATGGTTGTAGTTCAATACCCTTGCCTAGTTTCGAGTTTTGGAGCCTATTGCATGCTTATGTTGAGGTGTTTCCATGATTTGGGGCCATTGTGCATCATATTTCAGAGCTTATATGTATGCTATATTCCCATGTTTTTCACTCGTTAAATGCGTTTGAGAGTTGTGCATAAATGCCTCATTTTTAGACCATTGCATGAGTTTCATTTCCATGTCTTTCGAGCCATCATTTTAGACCATTTTCCCACTGTCTTGGACCTGCCTAGGGTCTGTTTGAGGCTGGTTTTGCCATTTGTGCATTGCTTTGTGTACCTCTAGTGTAATGCGCTTCACTAGTTTCGGTATTCGAGCCATCTAGCATGCATTGTGTGAAGTGTTTGCATGATTCAGGACCATCTTGCATCACATTTCAGAGCTGGAAAATGTATGATTGCATGCCATATTTCATCCCTTGCCATGCTTTGGTAGAGTGGCATTTGATGCCTTAGGTTCGGTCCCTTGCATTTGTGCATATTCGCATGTGTTTTGTTGCCTAATTCCATCACGTTTGGCCACTGATTTGAGTGTGACTGAGACCCATTCATTTTAGTTTAAGTCCATCTTGCATTGTGTATGCCATGTCCATGTTGTCGAATGCTTGATTGTCGCATTGTGTATGCCTTGATTATGCCTTTGTGTATGTCCATCGTCATATGTGCGTTGTGTATGCCATATAGCGTCATGTGCATTGAGTATGCCATTCGTAGTTCATAGCATTACGTATGCTAGTTGCACTTTTGCATGTCATTCTTTGCCTGTTTGCATGTCTTAGTTGCATTTCGTTTAGGATTGCATGCTAGTTGTTGCATTGTGTTTGCATGCCATGTCATTCTAGTTGTTGCATAGTGTTTGAAGTAAGGTTTAGTCTAAACACGGGAAACGAGAGACGTTTTGTACTCAAAGTGAGAAACGTGCTTCGATTCCCGGTCGCTGACACTCTTGATTACCCATGATGGAGTTTAGGCCTTATTGTGTTCATTTGTGCATCCATTTCACATTGAGTCATGCAATTCGACTCCTCGGCCATCATGCATCGAGATGCGTGATTGGTGGCACGAGTATCGAAAACTACCCTCCCTAGAGCTTCTGCAGTGATAGGGAGAGTGGTCATGCACACATATGTTGAAATTCTTTGCCATGCCCCTTTCTCGCTCTCTGTTGCAGCAAACTGGAAACCAGCAGCAAAAACTGGTCAGCAGCCTTTCTAGAGCTTTGTACAGTATTCCGGGACCAGTCGCAAACAGAGGCAAATCAAGGCATTGCGATGAATTTCCTGACAAGGCGACTCGAGCATGCATACATCCCTATCATTCGGAACAAAGCTGAAGCAGTCCGTTTTTGTTTAATTTGCATGCTAGTTTATTTATCTTAGTTAATTTGTTAATAAATTAGGGTTGTGTAATAATTAGCTGTAATTCGTTATTCTTTCGGTTATGTATTATTTATTCGGACACTCCAAGAGAGGGCCAAATGTTGTAATAAGTGTGCGTGTGTGTTGTATGTCTTCCAACCCCACGTTTTTCTCCCTTTTATTTACCAGCTTATGATGGTTAGTTTTAGGGCATGTTTCAATTAGTATCTATATGTTCGTATGCTTGCATTCATTCATCTGTATTGCATACACCGGGCTCGGCGCATCATGCTAACTGCATTGTATTTCAATTCCGAGTTGAATACGTGTATCAGTTGTTGCATTTCATATGCCATTTTAGAATAGCCGAGACTATCTTAAGTTGAATTTTTGCATATTAGGCATTTTCAGCATAGTTAGGACTCATGCATGTTTTCTAATTAGCTTCTTTCTTTAGCTTAGAGTATTCGGTAAGTGTTTATGCTTTAGCATCCTTGCATGCGTGTGAGTGACTGCCATGATAACATGCTTGCCATGAGGCTATGTTCTTATGTGATACAACTGTCTGGATGCTTGTAGGTGAAGGTTGGGTTGCTTGAGTTGGAATAATTCATCGAAACTCGTGTTTTAGCCTACTTGCGAGTAGCAAAATTCAATCCATTTTCAAAATAAACGGGCATGCGATGCTTTGTTCCAATTTAGGTAATCCAGTTTATACTTGTATATTGTGTGCATCACATAGTAATTATAGACTAGTAAATCGGAATAAGAGTACATAATGTTTTCAAAACTCGATATCATGTTTAGTAGTGGCTGATCTTTGATTGAGCGAGCGGGGGTGCTCACGAAGTGACCTTCTCCAATTGTACCCAAGTTCCCGAGCCGAGGCAACTTTGGTGATGACGGACACATGGCCTTAGGCAACGAGTCAGGGTTTCCTAAATTTTCCAAAATAAAATATTTAGGTGGCGACTCTGCATCTGGCAAAGCAGTCCATGTTTGGCACTTCTTTCAAAAAAATCTGTTTTCAAAACGATTTGCCGAATTTAGACTCTTTGATGATTTATCGGTCTTGCATTGCACTATGCGAGATTAGATACAGGACCGTGACATTGAGTCCGAACTGTAGTGAGCCCAATGAGCAAATCGGGATTTTTCCCGGGACGTTAGGGGACGTCTATACCAAGTTAGTACACTAAGAACTTATATACTCACAAAAGCTCTTTTAAAGTTTCAATGTAGGACAACCCATTTCAAGGAAACCCACATTTAATTCTTTAATTATCCATTCTACGAACCCGAAAACAACGTCAACTTCCCATTTACTCATAAATGGTTTTGACGAACCATTTTCACCGTGTGACTTGCCATGCGGCAAGAAATACGTCACCTCTTCGAACCCATCCCAAAATACGTTTGGGGCCCACTCAATTTTGATTTCAAAGTTGACCCAAAATAAGCCTATAAAAATCATTATTTCCAACAATCTCCCACATGAATGGAATTTGACGGAGAGAAAATACAACAATATGATCTAATTACAGAGAGTACAGAAAATTGGAAATATTTTGCAAAGAATAGATAGCTTTTGGTTTTGAACCTTCCCTTGTGAGACACTATCGGATTTACTAGCTAACCAGTGAACATGATGTCTTGAACTGTTCAGCCATTTGTGTAAACCAAGACAATAGAACTCACACAGTATCCAGACACAGTTTAGTTCTCACTGTTGTGTTCATTTTGGCCCTGAACAACCTGGTCTTTCATGAGTGCTCTAAAGACTTGTAGCCCTTCACAAATCTTATAGAACCAACCCAGTTCACACTCATATAGGTGATTCTTATGAAGGGTATCCTGCCATACTCTACTTGATATACCTAGACATAAGAATCATTAAAAGTATTACTTAACCTAAACCGCTGCAGACATCATTATTTCATCATAGAAATGGGTAAGAGTTTGACTCCCCAGTGATTCTTATGAGTCATACACAACTCGGTTGTCCCTTTAAACCTAGATCTTGGGATCTCCAGTCAACTAGGTTGGGTTGCAGTCGTGGTAACTCTTATTTAATAGGCTTAAGTCTTATTTCTCTCGTTGAATTCTCAACTAACTCTCTTACTAACCCTTTGGTTAGTGGATCTGCTATATTGTCTTTAGACTTCACATATTCAATGGAAATAATTCCATTAGAGAGTAGTTGTCTTACGTTGTTATGTCAACGATGCATATGTCGTGACTTACCATTATACATATGACTCTGTGCTCTACCAATAGCTGATTGACTATCACAATGTATGCATATAGCAGACATCGGTTTTGGCCACATTGGAATATCTTCAAGGAAGTGGTGAAGCCATTCTGTTTCTTCCCCAACTTTGTCTAAAGTTATGAATTCTGATTCCATAGTAGACCTAATAATGCAAGTCTGTTTGGAAGATTTCCAAGATACAGCTGCCCCACCAAGAGTAAAAACATACCCACTGGTGGATTTCGAGTCTCTGGTATCCGATATCTAATTTGCATCACAATATCCTTTAAGTACTGCTAGATATCTAATATAATTCAGCCCAAGGTTACGAGTAAATCTAAGGTATCTTAGAACCCTTATAATTGTTTTCTGGTGTTCTACTCCTGAATTACTCGTATATCTACTTAATTTACTTACTGCATAAGCTATATTCGGCGAGTGTAATTCATCAAGTACATTAGGCTTCCAATAATTTGGGCATACTCTAATTGAGAAATACTTTCCTGTACATTCTTAGAAATAAACAAATTAATATCCACAGGTGTTCTAGCAAGATGATCATTATCTTTGTTGAATTTGTCAAGTATTTTCTCAATGTAATGAGATTGTAACAAAGCATAACTTTCTGATGTTTTGGTAATTTTCATACCAAGAATTACATTAGCAATCCCCATGTCCTTCATGTCAAAATGTTTATTCAACATTTTCTTAGTAGTTTTAATCATGTCATTATTACTACTTATGATGAGCATATCATCCACATAAAGACATACAATGACATAACATTTGTCTGTATTTTTAATATAAATATATTTGTCACACTCATTAATTTTAAGTCCATTTGATATCATTGCCTTGTCAAATTTATCATGCCATTACTTTGGTGCTTGTTTTAAACCATTTAATAATTTAACTAATTTACATACTTTCTTTTCTTTTCCTAGAAT
The DNA here is from genome assembly GCF_004153795.1 of Camellia sinensis. Lineage (NCBI taxonomy): Eukaryota > Viridiplantae > Streptophyta > Magnoliopsida > Ericales > Theaceae > Camellia > Camellia sinensis. Next base: position 1,182,766 of record NW_021025351.1, on the reverse strand, counting down.
AGAAAAACCTTTTGGTTTTTCTATGTAAATTTCTTTATCTAACTCACCATTTAAGAAAACGGTTTTCACATCCATTTGATGAATTTCTAGATTGTACAAAGACGCAATAACAATTAGCATTCTAATGGATGTTATTCTAGTAACCAGTGAGTATGTGTCAAAGTAATCAAGACCTTCTTTTTGTCTAAGACCTTTAACCACAAGTCTAGCTTTGCATTTGTCAATTGATCCATCTCCTTTCATTTTTCTTTTGAAAATCCACTTGTCCCAAGAGGTTTACAACCTGGTGGTAAGTCCACTAATTCCCAAGTATGATTTTACAAGATGGATTATACTTCACTATTGACAGCTTCTTTCCATAAAGGAGCCTCAAGACTGAACATAGCCTCTTTAAAAGTTAAAGGCTCATTTTCTAACAAAAATGTTAGAAAATCTGGACCAAAATATTTTGAGGTTCTAGCACATTTACTACACCTAGGTTCATCTTCCTCATTTTGATCTATCTCTTGCTCTTGCTCTTGCTCTTGATCTTGTTCTTGATCACTACTAGTAATAGCATCAAAAGATCTTTTATTATTACTAGTCTCTTGTCCAATCTTATTCGGAAACATATGTTTAAAGAAAGATGCATTCCAAGATTCAATAATAGTATTTACATGCATTTCGGAATGTTCTGATTTATGAATCAAAAACCGATATGCACTACTATTCTTGGCATAACCAACGAAAATGCAATCAACGGTTTTAGGACCTATCTTAGTCTTTTTAGGACTAGGAATAGCCACTTTAGTCAAACATCCCCACACTTTTAAGTATTTGTAGGATGGTATTCTCCCATGCCACATTTCATAAGGTGTTTAATTCACTTTTTTTCGGGATACTTTATTAAGTATATAATTAGTAGAAAGTATTACTTCTCCCCACAAGTTCTGTGATAATCCAGAAATTATTAACATGACATTCATCATTTCTTTTAAAGTCCTATTTTTCCTTTCCTTTCAGCAATTCCATTTTGCTGAGGTGAGTAAGGAGCGGTGGTTTGATGAATTATTCCATGTTCTTTACAAAACTCACTAAAAGGTGATTCATATTCATCGCCTCTATCACTTCTTAGTTTTTTGATTTTCTTACCAAGTTGATTTTCAACTTTATTATTATATTGAATGAAAGTTTCCAAAGTTTCATCATTGGTTCGAATTAAATAAACATAACTATATCTAGTATAGTCATCTATAAAAGTGATAAAATACTTTTTTCCTACCTCTAGTTTGAATTGATTTAAAATCACAAATGTCATTATGAATTAATTCAAGTGGTTCCATACTTCTTTCAATTGAATGAAAATGAGTTTTGAATAATTTTTCCTCAACACAAATTTCACATTTATGATTTGAATCAATGTCAAATTTAGGTAAATATTCCATATTAATTAATCTACGCAATAATCCATAATTAACATATCCAAGTCTACCATGCCATAAATTTGAAGACTCAAACAAGTAAGAAAAAGATGTATTTTCATTAATACCAGAAGGTACAACAGTCATTACATTCATTTTGAAAAGGCCATCAGACATGTAACATTTTCCGACATACATCTCATTTTTTATAAGTACAAACTTGTCACTTTCAAAAACTAGCCTAAACCCATTTTAACTCAATAAAGATCTGGAAACAAAATTCTTGCGAATGTTCGGTATATACAACACATTGTTGAGAATGAGTTCCTTTCTAGATGTCATCTTCAAAATAATCTTTCATTATCCTTCAACTTTAGAAGTCGAAGAGTTGCCCATAAAAAGTTGTTCACCATTGTCCACCACTGAATAAGATGTGAGCATCTTTTTGCTGGCATAGATGTGGTGAGTAGCATTAGTGCCCACCCACCATTCTTTAGGATTTCCGACAAAGTTTGCCTCGGAAACTACTAAAAGATTTATGACATTTACATTATTGAATTTTTTTTCCATTTCGGTTATATTGGCTTGAGCAGGCTTCTGGCTTGATCTTTCTTTGCTTTTACGTTTGTAAAAGCAATCTTTGGCCCGATATCCCTCTCTGTCACAAATGTAACACTTGCCATTAAACTTATACTTCTTAGTTTCTCTTCCTTTTGATAACATTTTCTTCTGCCATCTTTTAAAATCAGTTCCTAAAAACTTTCTGGTTTTTCACCATGATTGACTGGTACAGTCACAATAGAAAGAGAAGTTGGCGCAATTGCAACCACCATACCAATACTAGTTTGAACATTAGTTTGACCAATTTCTATAGCCATAGATTCTAAATTATAAAACAAAATTAGAATTAGAATTTTATATTACATAGAAAATTAAACCATAAACACAGAATTTTAAATTTTGTAAAAATAAAAGAAACAAGAATTGCAACTTTTATTTCCAATTAATTTGAAAATAAAATAAATTTTTTTTAAACAAATTAATTCCACACAAAAAATTAAATTTCTGTAACACTTCAATAATTAAAATATTGAAACAGAATTTTAATTAATGAACACTCAGAAATAATTTATGAAAACCAAAATTAATTTCTGACAAAATTCCACAAATAAATATTCTAAATTGTTAATGACACCAGTATATTACTACTAGTTGTCAAAGAAAATAGACAGTATATTACTACTATTTGTCAAACAATATATTACTACTATTTGTTTTCCAACCAGAATATTATTTTATAAAACCTCAAAAAATAATATCTATAAGAAGAAGAAACAGAAAAGGAAACAAACAAAAAATTCTGTATAAACAGAATAATTTGAATCTGTCTTAAGATTATTGAAACAATCTTTTGTGTAAAATAAATAAATTGAAACCAAATCAAACAAATAAAATAAATAACTTATTGAATTTATTTTATCGAATCAAATGAATAATAAAAATATCAAGTCGAGTGTGTGACACTCTGTCCTTAAGATAGACTCGCCCTGCTACGATGCTTGCGGACAAGTGGCGTCTATCTCCCAGGATACAATGATCTTCACAAATTGTAATAGCACTCCAAACAATTTGTACGACGAACAAAAATCTTGTATTTTATACTCTCTTTATTTTTCCTAAAATAACATGAAGAATAATTTATGCAAAAGAACAAAATGGGACAGTAAGAAAAAAGAATTTTTCAGACTGTTTTTTGATCATCTCGGGATCTGCTGGAAAAGGGTCTTAATTTACAGGTAGGAGTGTCCATAATACTGCCAAAACCACCGAAACCGCACCGCCAAGGCAAATTCGTTATTATTTGCTAATCAAACCGCCGGTTTTTGGTAAGAAAAATGGCAAATTCTAGCGACACTTTTATCAATCCACCGATTTCTATTTTTCTTCCAAACTGCACCGACCCGCACCGCTATTAAATCATGTTTTATAAGATTTTAAAAATTCTTTTTTACTTAAGTTTGCTTGTTGTTCTATATCTTAGAATATAGTATTACATTACTGCTCGAGGGGAATTTTATGTATGGTATATGATCATTGTAGTTTCCACAGATGCTTGTAATGAACTGATGGCATAATCGTTGATATTATCATGTTGTTACTACACTTGCTGCATCAGAAGAAAACTTCGCAAGATGCTTAACATCACGGTATCTCTCGTTTTTTTTTTACTCTTTGATTTAAGTTTTGTAATTTGAATTATATTTTTTATAAACCGCCAATCCGCCCGAACCGCCAAGGCAAATCCGCCATTATTTGCCAACCGAACCGCCGGTTTTTGATAAGAAAAATGGTAAATTCTAGTGACACTTTTATCAATCTGCCACCCGCCATACGGTTTTTATTTTTCTCTGAAACCGCACCGACCCGCACTGCGCACACCCCTATTTACAGGCAACTTTGGTGACTGTTTGGACAACCCGAACAGGTACAAAATGAGGTCAACAGGTGCCAAATTCAAAAGAACAAATCTGCAGCAGTTTTTTTTTATTATCTGTTAGCAGTTTTAAAACTGTCTAAAACTGCTGGGCAGTTATCCAATCTGTCTAGAACAGTTTGAACCTGTTGAACTTTGGTTTGAATATGTTCAAATCTGTCTGGTCAGATTTAAATCTATTTTTAAAAAAAAACAGAATCTGTCTGGGTGCAACAGATACTGTTTGGAAAATTGGACTGGAGGATGTTACATTTGGACAGAAAATTAAATTCAGTTTTGACACAAATTAGAATTTAATTTCATTAAGAATTTCTAGAAAAATTCAAATAAATTTTTGTCCAAAAATAATAATAAAAGAACCAAACCGACCCATAACCGCGCCCGGACAGCGGCGGCGCGCGTAGTTATTTGGGCTAAGGTTCACTTTGTCCATAACTCCTTTCTTCTACAAATTTGGGCTGTCCCTTAAGGCCCAACCTAAGTTAGTACACTAAGAGCTTATATACTCACGAAAACTCTCTTAAAGTTTCAATATGGGACAACCCATTTCAAAGAAACCCACATTTAATTCTTTAATTGTCCATTCTACGAACCCGAAAATGACGTCAACTTCCCATTCACTCATAAATGGTTTTAACGAACCATCTTCACCGTATGACTTGCCATGCGGCAAGGAACACGTTACCTTTTCAGACCCATTCAAAAAGACGTTTGGGACTCACTCAATTTTTAGTTCAAAATTAGTCCAAAATAAGCCTATAAAAACCATTATTTCCAACAATCTTTTAATAAACTTAATGTCAGTGGGACTCATTTATCCAGTTCCCCACTGATTAGCAATTATCATTTTTAAATGTGATAGTTAATTTTTCATATTGTAAGGCAAGTTGTAATATCATTTTTGTGTCTGTTTGACATGAATGATGTTCATAAGAATTGATGGGTGATCATGGGGTTTCCGTTGTATTCGACTACCTTTGATCTCCTCAGTTTGTAACACCTCTTGTACCCTCCCTTGACTAACGTCAATAGGCCAAAATGGGTGTTTAAAGTTTGAATCATGAAGTTGTAGGTTACACTACTACCTTACAGAGGGTACACATGAAACCAAGGCCCGATATGCACTTATATCAAACTTCTATTAGTCACAATTACAAGTTGACTAAATAGAATTTTGATAAAAGTGTAGAAAATTAAAGTATGGTTTTGGTGAAAGTGTAATAAATACTGAAAAGGTAAGAAAAATATTAAGGCCTGGTTTGGGGTATATCAAAAAAGTAAAACAATAAAAAAGTTATAAAAAAAGTAAAAAAGTTATCACTATTCAAAAATTAAAAATATTTAAAAATTAATATACATAATATTTTAATCAAACAAAATTAACACAATTTTCGAGGCTGAATTGATCCTGCACTACCGTGAGAGGGAAAAAAAAAAGAATTACATATATAAAATTATTAAGTTTGACGGAAATGTTGGGCCCTGGGGGGCCCACCACGAGTCCCGTTTTGATAATCCAAACCGTTCAATATGTAGAACTCGTTCAGAACTATATGTTAGTAAAAAATCACGTTGATCGGAAATCGGTAACTACATGATCAAATCAGGAGAAAGAATGGAGATTAATCTAAATTGCATTTCATCAAAGACACTCTTTTAGGATCTGAAATACATTGAAAGAGATAATTTATGGAGTAATCAATTGGAATGTAATACTTTTGTCTTAATAATCTCTTTTCTAGAAGAGATTACATGTTTAATAACATCCTTACTTTCACATTGGTTGAGCCAACTGTACATTTGGGAAGTAGAAAGTAATGACCTATTCAGAAAGGGAGAGGTTACAATGTGCACTTGCACATTGTAGAAAAAGTAATACTTTTGTGAGAAAAGTTCTATATTTTGTGAGATGAAAGTTATAATTTTTGTGATTGAAAATTATGAATTTTAAAGTTACGATTATGTATAACTAAAGTGTACTTTATGTGAGAGAAGTTCAACATTTTGTGAGAATAAAAAAAGTTATATTTTTTGTGAAGAAAAAAAATTATATTTTTTGTGACAAAAGTTATTCATTTTGTGAGAGAAGTTATGCTTTTTGTATAAGATGTTTATCATATGCACCCAACAAGTGGTGCACATTGCAGACTTTCCCATTCAAAAAAAAGTGTTAGAATTTGAAATGTGTAAATATGATTTATTTTGAGTGTGATTCAATTACACCAAATTTAAAACTACACAACGAATTCAAAATTTATATATGCTTTAATTATTTCTTTTTAGTACATAACGTGGGTGTTTGGGAAGTTGTTATTTTAGTTTTTGGCTATTTTAGTATGCTGAAATTTTTGTGTTTGGAAAGATGATTGGGTTTTTTTGTAGTTGGATGTGATATTTGTGAGAGAAAAAGTGAAATGATTATAGGTTTGATATGACATTTTGTCTTATTAACTATTTTAGCTTATTTTGTCTTTTTGTAGATTTTAACCCAAAAAAAGCCAAACCTTGGCTTCCTAATGAAAAACAAAAGATAGTGAAATTTTACCACAACATAATGTAGGTGCCCCAGGGGTATCCAAGCACCCGCCAATTCAAACTCACGATTTTCGATCTAATCTCACGAGTGCAATGTAAAACACAAATGAGAGTTCAGATCCGACAAATCTATAGAAAATCCACTAATCGCAAAATATGCCAGAAATAGATTGTATCAGCCCCCCCCAAATTTTTTTAGTTTATTACTCTTCCAAGCTACTTACATCTTATTCTCTTGGTTGCTTATCTTGACTTGAATAATTTACCTTTGCATTATCTGGCTAATCGGGGAAGGAGAGCTAACAAAAGCTCACCACTAGAGATAAGCATGGTCGGATTTGGATTTATTTTGGATAAAATCAGAAGTAATTCACTGTTTACTATTTAAAAAAATTGTGATCAAACCAAATCATTAAAATTATTGAACCAATCTGAATCAAATCATTTAAATACGATTCGATTTGATTTGGAACTACATTGTCACATAATTTGTTCCTGTATGGGGAAGAAATAATTTTCCTCGTATAATCCTGTTGACTAAGTCCACTCTCCTCCGTACGACGTCGCTTTATCACCTGAAAACACAAACGTGAGCTAGTCGGTGGGTGTGTGCCGGAAACCTCTCCGATGCCTAAGTCAGAAAACTTGACAAATAGACAAAGCTCAATGTATTCAGGAAGCAAAATTGTATGTTGTGTTATGTTACCTCCTCCAAGGTGATGCTTGTGAACTTTTATAGGTTTCGAGTGGCCCAATCCTAGTAGGACTTCTACTCCTCCATGTAGAGTCCTTCTAGGATTCATACTCCTGTAGGATAATGTTTATCCTCTCACACCCCCCACTGCTCAAACCAAGTGGGATGGTTTTTACCATGGCCGAACTACCATTCTTGACCGAAGTAAAACAGGCTATACTGAGCCACAGAGTAGGCCGAACTATCATTGGTTCGGTTCCACAGTTACCCCATACTTATCTCGGTTCTCTCATGCAGAAACCATGGTGTGTTTAGACCGAGCTTCCGTGTAGCAAAGTTCTGACCGATCTAACCATAATACATCATGTCCGGTCTAACACTGAGACCGGACTAACTCCAAGTTGCCTCCGGACCGGAGTAGCTTTACATCATCTTGGGCCAAAGTAACTTCATCTCTTTTGGCCGGAGTAACCTTATCTCTCTCGGGCCGGAGTAACTTTTCGGCCCTTTGTACCCAGTCCTCCTTACTTTGGGCCATAAAGTCCATCTCATAGCTCGGCCTAAGTTTCACCAAAAATTACCCTCTCAGTTCCTAAAAAAAATTATATAACATTATCAAAAAAATTCAACTTGTCATAAATTTTAAAAATAATAATAACATGCCCATCAAACAAACTATTCTTATAATATTCAACAGTTAAGCAAAAACATAACATTAAACAAATATTGTTTAACATTAAAAAAATTAATATTTAACAAATAAACAGATATGATTTAAGTTAACAGTAATACTACGAATCTAGAAATTACACAAAATTATTATCTTGTTGTTTAGATTTATTCTACAAATGAACCTCATACTATACAAATTTAATCTCCACTACACAACCACCCATCTAGAAAAATCTAGGCTCCCAGACTTATTTTTAAATCCAATATTTGTTGGAATTGATCCTTTAGGTTCAGATATATCATTATCTTGTAATTTTTTCTTTTTTGTCAATCGAACTTTCTTTTTATCATTTTCTTTTGTGCTCGTTAATGACCAAACAATTGAATCTCTTATAGCGGTGACTATCCAATTTCAGTTTTCTATCTACTTTTGCCATTCTTTTTTATCATTAATTGTATAAAAGTTAATTTTATTAACTTTTGCTTTTGTGAGTACTTCACCATGTATAAGATGATTTTTAATTATAATAATCCCCTAATTTTGCTCATCCATTTTCACTCTCAATGATGTGGAATTAGGGATGCTAAATATGAGAGAGAGAGAGAGAGAGAGAGAGAGAGAGATAGAAGGGTGTAGAATCGCTTCACATGGGAGGTGGGCCACATCATTGAGGGTGGAATAAGAGGGCGAAATTATGAAGATGTAGCACTATTCTTCCAATTATTTCATATTTTAGTCAATACCACCAATTTTATTAAGTATTTTATCTTTACAAGAGGTACGTGCCATTTTTTTAATTTAAAAAATTAAATGTTATGTACAGTTTTTGAAAAATGAAAAAATATTTAGTAGATTAATTTATTATTCTCGTAAAATAATTTTTCACAATATTTATAGAAGAAATTATATTAAATTATTAATGTATTCAAATTAACTCAGTATTTTTTGAACACATACTTTGATTATATTAATAAAAATTTAAATTTTGCCTTCAGTGATAAGGCCCCACATGCGAAGCGCGTGGGGGCCAACTAGTGTGTATATATATATGTGGGTAGTTTTGTCATTTTATACAAGTATGTCTTTATGAACAAAATATTTTAGAGTGTATACTTTTGACCAAACAAAATTTAAATTTGAATTTATGATACATTTTATGCATTAGCAAAACTTTAGTAAAGTATACAGTATTAAAAAACAAGAGGAAAAAAATAAAAATAAAAATAAAAACTTACTACAACAAGAGTAAAGGTCAAATGATAATTATATATATAAGCAATTTAACCCAAAAAGATTGATAACATAATTGCAATAATTTATAATTGATTATTTTTCTAACATTAAAAAAAATGGAGATCAGTCTTTGTGTGACATTACTTTCTAACTTATTTATTTGTTTGTTTAAACCTGTTGAGTCTTAAAAAAAACCTAACTTCTTTATTTGTTTAAACCTGTTGAGTTCTAAAAAACCTAAATTCCCAAAATATTATGGCAGAGAGAAAACAAGAGTAGCCCAATTCGTTTTGTCCAACAGTGCTGTTTGATGCAATTTATTATAATTAGAAATTGATAATTGTAAAACATAGGTTAAAATCACTTCTTACTTAACTTTTATAAATCAATTTTTTTTTTCTAACTTATTTAAATTATTTTTATATAATAAATTATAAGTAAAAATTAAACATAAACTGCACCAAACATCCTCAATATATTTTAGCACAACAAACCAAATAACTTACCTCATTTTCTTTTCAGGAAATGGGTCACTGTTTTGTGCCTCCCACACAACCATCACTATTGTGGGACTATGAGTCTATTTCGGGTTATATTTTGACGATTTGAACCGCACTTTTTAGAGTATAAAGCGTAAAACATACTTATAAAAAATCAAATTAATCAAATATTATTAATCCTTTCATCCACCTATATTTGTTTTTAGTTTTATAATTCAAATTATATTTATCATTTATTTTTAGATATAGATATAATTCGATAAAATAGTTTTTTTAAAAAAAAGGTGCACACCATAATTAAACTCTTGTAATAATTTGTAAGTATTATAGTCCTAAAAGTCCTTGTTTCTAGTCTTAGAGATTTATTTTTGATTCTTTGAAATTTTGTAATCCACCTTGAAGATACACTCCGTCATCCAAGTATCCACGTGTCTACATCAATTATTGGCATCTCAAAAGAAAAAACAAAATTTGTAGAAGATAAGGCATCTTTTCAATGATCAGAGAAATTCATGCCAAGAAACGACAATAGCTTCTGTAAATAATTGTGTCTGTAAATATTTGCGTCTGTTAATAGTAAGGTTTTTCCTTCACTCACTACTTTAATAAAGCAGATGACCCCTACCCTGTTTCATTAAAGAAAAGCTGTGAGAATCCTTACACGTGTCTTGTAACAAATTATAGTGATAAATTTTTTTAAAAAATAGAGGATTGAATGATACGCAATGGGGTCCAAAACAGTACCCGATATCATTATCCTAACCCTTTATTGATAAAATTTTATTGTCCATATCTAGAATAGTAGAAAGTTTGTGTCAAAGTCTATGCATTTATTGCATAGAAAATTTGTAAAGGTCTATAGATAGTGTAGACACCCCATTTTTGACCGTCCTCAAGATTTGGACGTCATCGTTTGAACACTCGATGGTCATCCATGTTCGTGTTCGTCTCGAGTTCTCGGAGGTCTCGGTCGCGCGCCTTGCCTCAAGATCTCTCGACTTATTTGTTTTGTGCTTGGTTGGACCAAGGACTTGTAGTCTTTGCACCTGAGGACAAGAAATGGCTTGTTGGTCATCCCCACACCTCACCGGCCTTGGCTTGAGGCCACCGGCCCTGTTTTGTTGCTACCGGCCATTGATTATGGCCGGTCGGCATTATTTTTGGTCGGCCGGCCGTTTGTTTGGTCAATCGGCCATATTTTCTGGCTGGGACTTCTTTTTTGTCTTTTTTAGGCATCGTGCATACCAGCTGTGCCAGCTGGAGCACACATACCTGTCCTTCATACACGTGTATAGCGGATTTGCACCCTTTGCATCCTTTTGCTCTAGCTTCTTAAGGAAGCTTGAACCCTTTGCTCTAGCTTCCTCAAGAAGATTGAACCCTTTGTCTTAGCTTCCCCAAGAAGCTTGAACCTTTGTTCTAGCTTCTTGAGGAAGCTTGACCCCTTTGTCTTAGCTTCTCCAAGAAGCTTAGGCCCTTGTTTTGTTCTATAAAAGAGGGCCTCCCTCCTCCTTTAGAGGGGTTGATCAAATCAGAGATATATATCACATATATCACTCCCTCTCTATATCTTCCTCTCTCTCTCCATTTGTGTGTGAAATAGTGTTCAAAGGTGTGCTTTTGTTCTTAGTTTTGCACTAAAACACCTAGTGTTACACTATACTTCGGTTACTAAGGTGTTGAGGGACTGGTTTCAGAGTTTTTAAGTTGGTTTTGATCAGAGGAAGAGGCTGGGGTTGGTGTTCTTGAAATGTTCTTCAAGGGTGAGCACTATTGCTTTATATTCCCCATTTTTGTACAAGCTTTTAACCTATCTTGCATGCTGATTTGAGCTTTATGTATGACTGATAAAAGTTCTGATTTTTCATGTTTAAGATGTTTCATTAAGGTCTCTTTTGTGTTTGGGGTTGTTTACCCCCTCTTAGGCCTTGTTTGGTCTCATTTTTGTGCCTTTTTTTGTGAGCTCCGGGACCGCCTTGTATTGGCCTTCTCACCACTGAAATCCAGAGGGATTTCAGTGGTAGGGATGGTGTTTTAAGGTCCTAAGAAGCAGAGGGTTATCCCCTCTCCTTATTGTCTTTAATATTTGTCATATTTGCCTCATGTGTGAGCACCTTGTTTAAGTTCATGTTGGCCATGCCTTAGTTGATATTTGGTGTTATTTTGCCATGATTTACCTCTGTTCAAAGTTGGTTTAGACGTGCCATGCATGCTTTGTATACTTGTCTTGTAATTCCATGAAATTGCCCTAATATGCTGTGTGCTTTGAGCTTTGTTTCTAGCATGATTTTGGCCTGACTCCATGAAGTTTTTATGCATGTTTTGGCATGCTTTAGGTCTGATTTTGGTTGTTTGGGTCATCGATGGCTTGCTTTGTATAGCTACCATGCAACCTAGCTTGTATTCTTTGAGTGTTGGCTCCTCTACCATGCTCTATTTGCATCATTTCAGTGGTTTGGCACCATTAGTTATGATATTTCAGTCCTTGTTTCATGCTCACATGCTTGCATCTTATCACTCCTTTAATGCTTTAATATTGGTGTTTTATTCTCCATGATTGGGTCATTGTGCATGCCTTTAGACTTAGGCCATTTAGATGTCATCTAAGTGGGTTTTTGGGCTCATTTTAACATTTCATATCTCTAATTTTGGTCGCCTAAATCATGCTATGTTTGGTTGTCTTAGGTGTAGTGTAACACCTCTTTGGTGGCCTTGTATGCCTCATGCCTTGCCCTTTTTGTTTTAGCTTGTTTTAGTTTTGGCCATTGCATGTTTTAGGCTTACTTTGGCATGATTTGGAACTGTTTGGTCCACTTTGGTCATTTGCTTCATGTGTCACATGATCATGGTTTGAGCCTTTGGGCTAGTTTCAAGCTTTTTGTGCATGATTTGTTTGCATTATTAGGTTAATTTGGCATCATCCTTTGCATGTTTTCAGAGCATTAAAATGCTTGCCATATGTCCATGTTTGTCCCTTTTAAGTGTCCTTAAAAGTTGCCCTTTCATGCTTAAGTGTTGGACCATTATACATGCATGTTTGTATGTGACTTTGTCCCTCATCCCTTAGCATATTGGCCACTGATTTTGGCATGCTTGAGAGCTACCCATGTTAGTGTAAGTCCATCTTACCATGTTGTTGCATGCTTGTTTCATTTTGCATGTTATTGCATCCTATACATGTCCACATGTTTAGGTTGTATGCCTATTGCATATTGCATGTTAACATGCTCATGTTGCATTAGATTTGTTGCACACTTGAGTTATTTGCATGCTTGCTTGCTTGCCTATGTTGCATTGCATTGTGTGTGCATCTCTTGCCTCTTGATCAATCATGATAGAGGTTGGGGCCCTTTATGTGTTTTGTGCATTTCATCCCATATTAAGTTGCACACTTGGCTTCTTTGGCCATCATGCATTAAAATGCGTGATTGATGGTCCGAGGGTCGAAAACCATACTCCTTTGAGTCTTAAACATGATAAGGAGGGTGGTTGTGCAAACATTGTTTTGAAAATGGATTGCCATGCTCTGTTTGCTCTCTGCTGCAACAAAACAGGATTCTGTAGAAAGAGGTGGCCGGTTGGCCATCTTCAGTGCCGGCTAGCTATTCATTGTTGGCCGAGAGCCTCACACATGGTCGATGACCAGTTTCCCATGGCTGGTGGCCTTGCCTTTTGGCCGGTGACCTTCCACAGTGCTCAGAAGGTGGTTCAGAAACATCCTGGAGACTTGTGCAGTTTTCAGAAGTGCAGAGCAGTGTAAATAGAGGCAGCATGAGTATGGCGATGGATTTCTGAGCGAAACCGAACATGCATGCATTCATCCCTCTTCCCGAGGCCTCTTAACTGCTTTCTTAGCTTAATTACTTCATTTAATTAGTTAAGTGTTGTAAATAATTAATTAGCTTGTTAGTTAGTTAATTTGTATTATTCTTTTGGACCCTCCGAGAGAGGGCAATGTTGTAATAAGTGTGCGTGTGTGTGATGCATGTCTTCCAACCCCACGTTTTTCTCAATTTTACTTACCTGCTTTGATGGTTAGTTCTAGGTCATGTTTTGATTAGCATATTTATGCTCGCATGCTTGTATCCATTCATCTGTCTTGCATGCACCGGGCTCGGCACATCATGCTAACTGCATTGTATTTTAATTCCAATTTGAATACATGTATCAAGTTGCATTTCACATGACATCTTAGAATAGCCGAGCCTATTTCTAGTTGCATTTTGCATGTATTGCATTAGCCATATTGACATGAACTAGGATCATGCATTTGATTACTAACTAGTTTCTGTTTTGGCTTGGAGTACTAGGTAAGCATTTAGGTTTTAGCATCCTTGCATGTGTGTGAGTATTGTCATGACAGCATGCTTACCATGAGGCTATTTGCGTATGTGATATAACTGCCTGAATGCCTGTGGGTGAAAGTTGGATTGCTTGAATTGAGACAATTCATTGAAATCTGTATTTTAGCCTACTTGCGAGTAGCAAAACTCAAACCATTTTTCCGAACAAACGGATATGCAATGCTTTGTTCCAAATTAGGCGATCTAGTCTATACTTGCGTGTTGTGCGCATCACATAGTAAATTCTAGCTAATTAACCAGAATAAGAACACATATATTTTCAAAACTCGATATCATGCTTAGTACAAGCCGATCTTCGAATCGGGTGAGCGGGGGTACTCATAACTGACCTTCCCCAATCGTACCCAAGTTCTCGAGCCGAGGCAACTTTGGTGATGACAGACACGTGGCCTTAGGCAACAAGTCAGGGTTTCCTAAATTCTCCAAAAATAAAATATTTAGGTGACAACTATGTATCTGGCAAAGCAGTCCATATTTGGCACTTCTTTCTAAAAATCTATTTTTCAAAAATGATTTGCCAGATTTGGACTCTTGGTGATTTATCAATCTCACATCACACGTTGTGAGGTCAGATTAAGAACCGTGACAATTTGAGTCCGAACTGTAGTGAGCCCCAATTGAACAAAACGGGATCTCCCTCCCGGGACGTTCGGGGACGTCTACAGCTTTTGGCGACTCTGCTGGGGATTTAGAGAACTTGACTTGAACTCATGATATCTTGTTTTGACTACACTTATGTGTTTCTTTACATTGCATTTGCATTGGTGTGCCTAAGTCACAGTGTTTGCCGTCTGCTATTCCTGAACTGTTTGCCGGAGGCTCGCTTCGAGAAACGTACTATAAGGCTGACCGGTTACGGGCTCTGCCATGATGGGAACACAAACCCCGGTTGTTACCGGGGTACCCTTTTTGACCATTCGACCTAGTGCATATTCGGAATCCATAGTGACTATTCCAAACTAGGATAGGTTGCTTACCCGATTATAGGTTGTTTGAAACCGCTGCGTGTGTAGTGAAACCATAGTTCCTAACAAAATAGGACAGGGAAACCCTATCCCAACATAGGGTGTTTTTGGTTCTCACTTGCTTGCTATGTGCTTTTAGAGTTGGCCTCTATAGGGAATGCACGTATCAGTTTGCAAGTATGGGTATCAGGCCTGCGGGCATCGGTATTTGAGAATCAGTTATATCTGTGGGTATCAGATTCAGTCTTGAGAATCAGTTAGTACCTTTTAATAATTTTAAAGTAGGATTTAATTTTGTGTATGAGAAGAGTAGAATATTTAGATTTAGAACTCAGCAATCATAACTATCGTCTTAACATAGATAAAAATAAATTTCGCTGTAATTTTGAAGGTACTTTTACACATCAATTCCATAGTGAACATAATTCTCAGCTAAATAGTATTATAGATAATCAGATTAATTTTGCAGAAAACATTAAAATTAGTAATCTCTTTATTTCATCTATAGACCATCTTCGTAATACTCGTAGTATAATTAAAAATCAAGATAAAAAATTAGATTATATCCAAAACCAGTGTAGTTCAATCCTACAAAAACGAATAGAGTCTAATTTAGAAAATTTTCCCACAAAGCTAGAAATAGAAACTCTAATTTCAACCATAAATACTAGCAGCTCAAAGCAAATAGAGTTAGAATTTAAGCAACTAATTGAAAAAATTCATAGTCAGATAAATCAAATAGCTAAACAAGTAGAACAGATCAAACAAATTCAAGATAATTTAAAACAAAAATTAGAAATTTTAGAACAACTAATAAGATCTTAGTTTATGAGTAGTGATAAAAAAGTTAATAGAGACTACCAGGTTATTTTAAAACAAGCAGAAGACTTTCATAATAACCCAGAAGGAATTAGTAGCTATCAGGGAATAAATCAGTCAGATAAAATATCAGTAAGACAAAATAATATAGAAATTTTATTTCTTATCCGATTGTGTGAAAAATTTGAAGAACTATCAGAACAATTACACAGTTTAGAAAGCCGTTTAACTTCCTTAGAAAAAATAATACTTCAAAAAGGAAAAGGAATAAAAGGACAAGTAAACAAACCCCAATCACAGATAAACGAAGAAGATATAGCTAGATATTTTGAAAAGCTTAAATTACCAAAGAAACCTGTTTGTAGAACTTACAGAAAATAAAAATGTTTAAACAGCTAGTAAAAGGAAATGGCAGCAAAAAGTGTAATGAGAATGAAGATGTTAAAATGGAAGAATTTATAAATGTAAAACAATAGATAAAAAAATTTAAGAAGGAAAAGTTAGAGTTAATTCCAGCTAAATATGTGTATAAGCTAGGTAAGATTCATAAAAAACAATATCTATTTAAACACTATGGTGAACAAATGATTAGTGTAACTCATGAAGATGAAAAAATAGAGCTAAATTTAATAGATGGAGAGAGTTATAAATATGCTGCAAATGAACACCTCAAAATGACTCACTTAGGATTAATTGTGGTAGGAGTTAAGGCTTTAACTAGAGAAAATTTAGGAACTAAAGTTTTTGTTTGTCTTTATGATGATAGGTTTAATGATGTAAGACAAAGTATTTTAGGCAGCTATGAATTAGATATGAATTCAAAAGGAGAAATAGTTTATTTTATACCAGATTTCCTACTACCAACCTTGACCTTTCATAAAAAGATAAAAATACGCATAAGAAGTAAAGGATACAAAATGAAAAAATGAAAAAATAATTTATTAATTTGCACAGGATTTTTAGGCTTAGCAGTCTCAGAAAGCAATACTCATTATAGACTTACAAATGATCAAATAGTTAAAATATTAGGCGCAAAATGAATGATGGCACTGCCAGCTAAAAAATATAATTCTGAAGATAATGCAGCACTAGATTGGAATTTAGGAGATTTTCTAGGACAAAAAAGGTTAGCCCCTCAAGATAACTTATTATATCAAAAAGTAGATGGAAGCTATGTAGTAAGATTTACTCAATATACGTATGTAGTACTAAAAAAATCTAAAGATGATGAATTTAGCAGTGTAGATAGGGAAGAAAATCAAGATAATCATAGTGACATAAATTAGCTTTATGTAATGACAGAAGAAAAAACAATATCACAAAATAAGATATATAGTATTGATGAGATAAATTTGGAAAATTTCACCCTAAGTGATATGAATAAAATATTAAATACTAGATACTTCGAATATATAGCTAGAGGAGATACCCATGATGCAGGCCCGGTCCTGAGATTTTCAGGGCCCAAAGCTGATTATCAACTACTAAATTTTTGGGGCCCTTTCACATTTTTTTTTATTGAATGAAAAAAAAAAATTAAGGTAAAGGACAAAAAATTTATATTAAAATCACAAAAAAATACTTAACATTACATTATAACAACTAATAAGTATCACTTGATCCTCGTTCTTCTTGTATTTTTAGAAGCAAATAAATCAATCATACTTGCATAATCTAGTTTTTTTACAAAATCATTTTCAATGAATAACAATGCTAATCCATTCAATCTTTCTTGTGACATGGTTGATCGAAGGTAATTTTTGATGATTTTTAACTTTGAAAAGCTTCTTTCTCCCGATGCAACTGTAACCGGAATAGTCAAAAATATCCTATAAGCAACCCATGAATTTGGGAAACAATTTGCCATCAACTGCAGATGATTGAGCACTTCAATTGGTTTATTGACTTCTTTTGGCAATCTCTCTTTCAA
>NW_021025351.1:1155159-1162659 GCF_004153795.1 Camellia sinensis | reverse complement strand
GAGCTATTAAACTTAAATAAATTTTTCTTGATGATATAAATACCAATATTATAATAGCAATTAATTGTGCAAAAGACAAGATAAATATTTAATTAATTGAATAAGAAAAAAAAATATTTACCTATGCTTACTGTACTGAGATCAAAATATTTTTTTAAATCAAAATTCAAAGCAAGAGCACCACCACTTAACAAAACACAAAACTTTTAAATTATGTGATGTGAACTATTAAACTTAAATAAATTTTTGTTGATGATGTAAATACCAATATTATAATAGTAATTAATTATGCAAAAGACAAGATAAATATTTAATTAATTGAATAGAAAAAAAAAAAATTACCTGTGCTGGTGTGTGCTTCATCTGGACTGCTGCTGGTGTGTCCTTGGTGGTATGTGCTATCAAACAAATGTAGGGAAGGTTGGATTAAGAGATGATAGGGTTAGGAATTAGAAAAATAGGCCTTTCAAACTGTTGGGCTGGGCCTTAAACTATTGGCCTTTTAATGGGTCAAAAAAATTTAGTTAGTTTGGGCCTTTTTTAATTTTTTTTGGACTTAAAACACACCTAACATATTATACTAACTTATAATAGGAGGGGGCCCCTATTTTGGGCCTATTTTGAGGGGCCCTAAGCCATGGCCTTGTGGGCCTATGGCCAGGGCCGGGCCTGCCATGATGAAGCAGTGTCGTTTTTAGACTAAGAATTTCATACCGAATATGTAGATGATATTTTAGAAGATAAAATACATCCTAACAAAATATTTAAAATACCAAAACAATCCCATTTAGAAGACTCTTTTTACATGAACACAGAAAGCACAAAACTAGTAACCCACAACAAACGGTAGAAGATCCAGTAGAACCAATGCATTATGCAGTAGGAGGAAGAAAACCATTAGCTAATACAGGGCGTAGTAAAGCAGATCCGAATAAAAGTTATAGATTTCATGGAAAGCGGAGGCAACCATATATGAATATACAATTACAGCCAACTAATAACCAAGAACCCTTTTAGATTTAGCTAGATTCAACCCTCAGATATGGCAAGAAGTAATAGAAAAATGGGAAAAAGATGCGGTAAAAGCATGGATGAGTAATCCCTTTGAATCAACTGATATGTGGGAATATATAGAAACACTTTTAGGAGATTCAGCTTTTAATAGATATTTAACTTTTAAAGGAAAATATGAGGAGACAATTAGACACTTTAAAGGATTAGGAGATAACCCATGGAATTTTACTAGCTTTATAAAAGAAATACTAATAGGATTTGACCCTTCTAGAAGAAATGATTATACTCAAAGCATAGCATTAACAAAGTTAGATAAGATAACATTAAGAAGTTTGAAATATGTTGTACCCTTTAGTAAAGAATATTTAGCCATAGCAGCTAGAACTAGAAAACGTTTTGATGAAGAAACAGGAAATAAATATTTTAGAAAATTACCCGGAGAGCTAGGAAGGGAAATAGAAAATAAATGGTCAATTTATTATGCAAACTTACCAGCGAAAATAGCCTCAGGAGAAGTAAAAATAAGAGGAACATTAGGAATAGGACCTAGAATAGTTTTTACATTTCATAAGCTCAGAGAAAAAATGTATAGAAGTCAAAATACAAAAATATTTGAAAAAACAAAACTATGGTTTCTGTAACAGCATAATATATACTCCTCAATAATATGAAGACAAATATAATAGGAAAAAATATAAAAATATATGGAAAATATAGAAAAGAAAAATATTGGAAAAAAAAATAGAAAACCATGGAAAAAACAAAAATTCATTAGAAAGAGTAGAACTTTTAATAGGATAAATTATAAGGGACTACCCAAAGAAGAGAAAGATAAAAAAAAAAAAAAAAAAACAGAGATATGTTAGAAAACTTAATAGTAAAAAAATGTAATTTTTTTATATGTGGAGAACCCGATCATTTTGCAAAAACCTGCCCAAAAAGACAAAGGCCTAATTCTAATAAACAGATAGAAAGACTACATATAATAGAAGATTTAGAAGAAGATGTAGTAAGCATAAATAGTGATGATTCAGAAGTGTATAGCATAGTCATTGATTATAAATATCAAATAGAAGCAATAAGTTCAGATAGTGATACAGATGTAGATAATCTTTCAGGACAACTCAACCAAGAAATCGGAATACCCCCTTCTCATGACACTTTCTTTATGATAGAATGCAATGCAGATACTGAATGTCAGCATAATTTTCAAATAGGATTAGGATTTGATACCACTAGATGCAAGCTAAAAATAAAAGAGCTCAGTGTTTATTATGCAGTATAACCTATTGTGTAGTCTGTCTAGAAAAATTAAACATGACACACAAGATAACATTAGGAAATAACAACGAAATGCTAGAAGATCATAGTATCGAAAGGAGAGAATTACATTTAACAATTAGAGAATTAGAAATACAAGTAAGAGAACTTAAGTTACAAATACGAGAGGTAGAAACTAAAGCTAATTTTGACATAGAATGTTTAGAACTAGAAAATAAACAGCTTAAACAACAGTTAGAACAATTTCATACTAAATACCCCTTAAAAGATAAGTTGCTTGAAGAACATATGAACTCTTTAGAATTAGTCAACCTAGTTGATTCTTAACCCTTTAGTCAGTACTCCAAAGCACAGTCAGATAATACATATTTACCATTTAATTACCCTGTTATACCCAAGCTAAATTTAGTTAAGATTTCTTGTGTAATTAAATTTACAGAAAAAACCCTTAGTATAGATACCATGATAGATACATGAGCTAGTAAATCATATATTGAACAACACATAGTTCCACCAAGATGGAGCACAACTTTAATAATTCCAACTTTAGTCAGTATAGCCAATGGTACTAAACAGACATATACACATTGCATCAATGGAGCACAGATTAGCTTTCATCACAAAGGTTCTCGAACTCAACATATCGAATGGTTCCCTTTACCTCAAGTTTGGATTGGAAATACTCGACAAAATCATTCTTTCATCTTAGGACTTAATTTCATACTTAGTCTACAAGGTTGCATGTTTATCAGCCAAAACAACATCAGTTTCTTCAAATGAGCTGTACATACACCCACAGCATATGCCCTTAGCACCATTGCCCATTCATCAGGGTTGCGTGCGAAGCGTGGTGGTATCATAGGAGTAGATTCTGTTCCCGCTAGTTTTTTATTTCCTTGTAAAAACATTTTTCCTGAGCTAGCCCAAAAGTATATACCTGATGAGACAGCAAATACTTCTTTAGAAAATTTAGACATAGAAAATTATGAATTAGAGGATTTAGAAGAGTTTGATTTTGAAGAAAAAAGAGACTATTGGAACCTAGAAGATTTTCAACAAATTGTTAACCTAGAGTTAATTTTTGCAAAAATAGGAAAATTAAGGAAAAAAACCAGTATACAGAAGAACATAAAATGATTTAGATGAAATAATAAGATTAGGTGAAACAACAAAAATTTTAGGTGAACAGCCCATGAAATATTGGGAAAAAAATAAAGTTTTAGCCAGTTTAGATATAAAAAATAAAGATTATAGGATTATATCAGTACAAATAGATCATACGCCACCAAACATAGAAGAATTTAAAACACAGATTAAGGAGTTATTAAATTTAGGAGTAATTTGACCTAGTAATACCCTGCATAGGAGCGCCGCATTTATGGTAAGAAATCATGCAGAGCTAAAAAGAGAAAAATGTAGAATGGTTATAAATTATAAAAGATTAAATGACAATATAGAAGATGATAAATATAATATACCAGATAAAAATCAGCTCATAAATAGAATACAGATAGCAAAAATATTTAGCAAATTTGATTGCAAGTTAGAATTTTGGAAGATAAAGATGGAGAAGGAAAGCGTACCTTGGACAGCCTTTTGTTGCCCACAAGGACATTATGAATAACTAGTCATGCCTTTTGAACTAAAAAATGCACCTTCCATATTTTAGCGTAAGATGGATAGTATATTTAATAAATATAGTTTTATACTAGTAGATATAGATGACATATTAATATTTAGCCCAGATAAGAATAGTTACATAAATCATTTATATATAGTATTAGAAGAATTCATAAATAATGGAATAATAATTATTAAGAGAAAAATGTTATTAAATAAACCTCATATAGAATTTTTAGGAATGAAGTTAGGAGATGGAAAAATTAGGTTACAACCTCACATAGTTAAGAAAATTTTAGATTATCCAAATAAATTAGAAGATACAAAACAACTTCAATCATCTTTAAGAATTTTAAATTATGCACAAATGTACATTCCTAACCTTAGTAAAATAATAGGACCCTTACACAGTAAGACCATACCTATTGGGCAAAAATATTTCAATCAACAAGATATAGCTTTAGTTAGAAAAATAAAAAACATTTGTAGAAATCTACCTGACCTACAACTTCCCTTAGAATCAGAATATATAGTCGTAGAGACAGATGCAAGTCAACTAGGATAGGGAACAGTATTATTAGCTAAACCTAGCAAGTATGATAGTAAAAATAAAGAACACATTTGTAGATATAGTTCTGGAAAATGTAAAGAAAAAGACACAACCATGACCAGCCTAGATTTTGAGATATTAGGAATAGTATATGTAATAAACAAATTTAGATTATTCTTACACAAGCCCTTTACAATTAGAACTGACTGTGAAGCTATAGTTAGATTTCATAATAAACTTAATGAGCGCAAACTAAGTACCAGAAGATGGGCAAAATTTTTAGATTGTATAGCAGGACAAGGATATAAAGTAGAATTTGAACATATTAAAGGGAATGATAATAAATTAACAGATTGGCTAAGTAGAAAGATTTATTTAGAAAAAGAAAATAACCAGTTTAATTTTTGTGCAGATAATGGAGAACAACAAAATAATAAACTTTGGGAGATTTGTCCTTCCCATTTATGAAGGCAGAAACAAATTCAGACCATTAACAGGAATCGAGCTAGACCCGGTTCAACAATGTCTTTTAGATAATCTTTGGAACAACCATAACCACCCAGCTAAACGTCTGTCAGCCTTAAACTCTCTTAGTATATATTTTTCAAAAATCTAGAATAAACGCTTGTCTAAAAGCTTTTCTTTTTATGTAGTAGCTAAAGGAACCAAGCCTTGTATTTACCATGACTTGATAGAAGTTGAACCTTTACTTAAAAATTTTCTCATACCTCTGTTTAAAGGATTTTATGATTTTGAGTCAGCTAGTACATATGCCCATAGACAAATAGGAACCAGTTATTTTATCAGCCAAATAGCTAAATATTATTTGGACACATTAGGCAAGATGCAATCAACCATTATTACTACTAGTGGAGTTCCAGTTAGCCAGATAATTGGAAGTAGTAGTAATAACCCTCAAACAGATTCTCAAAATCCTCTCCAAATGTGCAGACATTGTGAAGGCCTTGCCAAAAATTTCAAGAAAATTATCGATAAAGGCAAAAGGGTCAATGAAAAGCTAGACCAGCTCCGAGACGAAGAAAAACAATTGAGAGCAACCATTCAAACCCTAACCAACTAGCTTAAAAAATTAGCTCCAGGAAAAGCAACTACTCCCTTTCCTAACTTAGAAATCAGACAACTTATCAGTGAGAAATTTGAACAATTGAGTGTTAGAATGTATTTTTTCAAACATTCTATCATTCAATCTTTTTGTGAGAAAAACCAAGCAATAGAAGACCTTAAACCCTATATATACACTTTAGCCGAAGATAGCAGAAATAACGAGTTAGTCACTATACAGCAGTTTCTTCAAGACCTCTCAATAACAAGAGTTCAATGCCCTAGGTATAACTTATCAATGGACTTATCTCTACGAGAATAAAGAGCAGCCCTGCTTACAAGAGGAAAGATGTATAGACAGGCCAGAATATTTTGATAGATGTCAGTGTAATTTAGATTTCAGCATCTGCCTTTGCCAGATAAATCTAGCAACGTTTGAGCCGTTGGAGATAGAGATTAGGGGCAAAACGCATTATCTAACAGCCTCACAATTGTTAGATTATGGCTTTGTCTCTAGAATAATTTTCTCAGTTCCAGATAGACAGATAGTTTTGGAAATAAACTTGCTCATGCAGTACTTTGTATAATGAAAGAGCATCATCCGTATGTAGAAGCAGTAATTGATAGCAAGCTACTACAATGGAAAGGAATAAAGTGCATCCCAGCTAAGCATAAAATATATCTTAGAGGAATTTCAATAGTTCCAGGATATCCAGGACTTCTCAATAGGAGACCTTGGCCATGCAGAAAGTTTTCACTCAAAGATCAACTCAATAAATGGAGGAAATTTGCTAATAATCCTCCACTAGTATATAATGGAAATTATGAGCATCTACTTTGCAAAGATAGAAATCAGTAGATATGCTATAACCTAGCTATCCCAAGTTATCCCTTCAGTAAAGAAATATTCGTCGATGAAAGTCAGTATCTCAACTATCAACATAGCGTCTCTCATGAGTCATCACTAATGAGAGAAGATAATCAAGATAACCAATGGGGAAATGAATCAGATAATGAAGATGATTTTTACGATCAACTATCAGTAGCAGACCTTAAAAACTTTTCAGATATAATGTATGCATGAAAAAAAAAAAAAAAAAATGCACCTCTATAACCCATAACACTGTTGTGTGATCCTTTCACTTTCTTTATCTTTTCTTTCACACATCACATCACCGCGATGGACAACATTTTCATTCACAGGGGTCCACAAGAATTTATATGCATATTTAATGCAAAATCATAAAAACAACCAAAGGTTGACTAATAATTTACATGTAATTGATGTTTTTTTGATAAAAAATTAATTTTTTGATTTTTTAATTTATTTTAGTGATTTTGTTAGCAAAACAATTAGACTATTTTAGATAAAAAAAAAGTTAACTTTTTTTGACAACTTTTCAAAATATGGGTAGCTGAAGAGAGTTGCAGGACAATAAGTAAGTGTTTTGTACGTATTAGACAAGTGTATTTCATTGAAAAAGAGAAATTTGCTAGAGGAAGGTAAAGAAAAGAAAAAATGAAAAAAAGATTTATATTTTATTTACTTGTTTTTCTTTTATTATTTTATTATTTATTCCTCTTTGCAAAATCTTTCTTAAAAAAATTATAATTTTAACACTATTACAGTGGCTATGACATGAGAAAATAAATTATGTATAGGATAACTGAAGTCAAGTTTCATATTAGACAAATTGATTACCCTCTATGCATGGTAAAGGAAACATTTGTCATAAACCATTACACACTTAAGTATAAAAATATATATATATATTTCATTTATTTTTTATTTAGTTATTTTCTCTATAAAGTATGCTTAAAATTCATAATTTTAATAACAACACAGTGCCTATCACACAAAAAAACGAATAGCAAATAAGACAACTTAAGTCAATTCTTCATATTGGAGAAGTGCATTTCATTAAGATTCCTTCCCCTTTTTCCCAAAAAAAAAAAAAAAAAAAAATGAAGAA
>NW_021025351.1:1120683-1139442 GCF_004153795.1 Camellia sinensis | reverse complement strand
AGCGTTGCAGAGGCACAGATACTGGAAGTGTGAAAACTCCGCTCGAGCGTGAAATGGTCCGCTCGAGCGGACAACCAAAAAATCTGGGCAACAAGGAAATGGACTAAGGCTCAACCAACCTGTTCGAAACACGCCCAACACATCCTAAAACGCAAACATATGGAATTAAAGGATGACAATAAGACATACAAACACCAACTCCATGGGACGTAAGTCCGGGATACAGTAAATAAAGAGAGGGAAATCGGGATCGCTATATATGTTGTGAAAAACATACCAAAAATTGAAATTTCAGCTGTTCTCAATCAATCGGTTCAATTCCATCAATTTTTCTTATATCCCTAATAAATATCCATCAATTTGGTTCATTAGAGTGAAACAGAATAAAATGATCATTCCATCAAAAATATTCATTCCAATATTTGGTTGACTAATAAAATAATGATAGAATACATTATAAATAGAATTATAATTTACTATTTCAAAGAAATGATCATTTCAATATTTGATTGACTAATAAAATAATGACAAAGGCCAAGTTTGGCAACTCCAATATAATCCATATTTTTATCTTTTTCCATCACATCACCTCTCTACTTTTCTACACATCTTTTCGTAAAAAGACAAAAAATGTACTTATTTAAGTCATCCCAAATAACCCCAAAATACATTATAAATAGAATTATCATTTACCATTTCAAAGGAATGATCATTCCATATGAGAACCTAAGGAATGGTCATCTCATTTCATTCCCATTCATTATAGTGAACCACAAATAGGTACCATCTCTTCCACTATCATCTTTTCTTCTACCATTACTATAATTACTCACTCATTCCACCATTACTACTGCCGCCTTATGATTTATTTTACTGTAAACAAAAATAATTTTAATATTTGTAAATCTCGCAATAGTATAGATCAGTTGAATAGCGGCTAAAATGCAAATGTTGATCCACAGTCAAAATACTAAGAATTTCATAAATCCATTTTTAAATCAATTCAATAGAGATTATTCGAATGGAGGTAGCTAAATTAATGAAAAACTAAAACAAATAAAAGTGAGATAAAATTGATTTTATATATATGAAAGTGAGATCCTTACATTTATTGAATCCAATATCAATCTCCTAATAATGATTTATTTATTTATCTTATGAATAATCAATATTATAGTGATAATGATACATTATGGTTAAAAGCACCAATAACATCCTTAAGAATATTTACGGACATGAATCATTTTTTATTTTCATGAGGCGTCTACACTAAACTATAGTCAGAAACACGCCTTATCTTTTCTAGGACCAATTGGTTAGTTTTAATTCACCTAATCATCATGTAGTGTCTACAACAATCAAGACTATCCTCCACCGATAGCCCAAAGCAATTATTTCTAAACAGATAATAAATGCATCAACAGATAATTTATCGACAATTTCAAAAGTGAGTGATTAATAAATCTAACTCCACCATTAAATCTCATAATATGCCAATTTCATTATTTTCAACTCAATTTCATATTTCCATAACTTTCCCCAAATAAATTATATAAATTAATTTATTACCAAATTAGGGCTTTCCTCCCTCTTTACTCAACATTGACCCAAGGTCCAAATATTAACAACTAACATCATTAATCTCATTTTAAGACCCAAAATACACATTTATGGGTTAAAATAACAAAACCCCTCTTTCTCAATATTCCAAATCTTAAACCCTAACATCCAAATCGAACCATTTATACAAAATGCTCAAAATCTATGTCAAAACTCATAAAGATGAGTAGTTATCCCTACCTCAAATTCGGAGCTCAAAGGAGGAGATGAAGAATTTCGAATTTGCTCAAAATCCCAAGATTTTCATATCAAGATGTAGCTCTCACTAAGCTCAACACTTTTTACAAAGGCCCAAAGGTAGGAGATCACTCAAACTATATCAAACCCTAGAGAGAAGTTGAAGTTTTAGAGAGAGGTGCTCTCCAATGGAGGTTTTGAAAAGTTAGAGAAAGAGAAGAGGTTGAAAAGTGATCCAAAAGTGATTTCACGGATTGATATAAAAACAGGTTCGCTCGAGCGTGGGATTCCCCTCTCGAGCGTCAGACACAGACTCACGCTCGAGCATCAAAAGCCCCGCTCGAGCGTCGATTGCACACTTCCAGAAGTTTTGCAGACCATGGTCCCCGCTCGAGCGTCAGAATCCCTACTCGAGCGGAGGAACAAAATCAAAAGGGCTCGTTCGAGCATCAAAACTCCCGCTTGAGCGTCGATTGATCTACAGAGCAAAAATGCTAAGAGATGAAAAACCATGCTCAAGCGTCAAAACGCCCGCTCGAGCGTCAAAAGCCTCGATGAAGCGTGAAGGCCAAAATCTGGACATCAACTCTAGGTTTCTAAACACAACCAACCTTTTTCAAACCTGCCCAACATAACCCAAGACTCAAATACAAAGAGTAAAGGATAGAAATTAGAATAAGACAACAACACATCCACGGAACCGAGTTCGTAATACAATAAAAAGAAAGGGAAAATCGGGATTACTGTACTGTGTATGTATCTGTCTCCCCATACCCTCTGTCTACCATCTGTCTTCTCATACCCTCTATCTACCTTCCCTCTCTATCTCTCTCTATGCACTGACTTTCCCCTCAGTATCTACCTTTTCTCTCTATTTCCCTCTCTGTCTCCCTATTGTCGAATTCCTTGCTCTGTTTCAATCTTCTGGGTGTGTTTTTGGGTTTACCCACATTAGAAAAGTATGGAAAAGTATTTTTAACTGCTGGGTTTAATGGGTGTGAAGTCATGACTTTAATGGGTTTATTGAACTGCTGGGTTTATTGAAGAAAAGTATCTTATTGTGTTGAAATGTATTTTGAAGTATCTACTGTTGAAAAGTATCAATATGTTCAATATGTATCTTATTGTGAAGAAAAGTATCTACTGTTGGAAAAGTATTTTGCTAATTCAATATGTTCTTCTTCTAAAATGTTCTATTGAACTGCTGGGTCTTCTTCTAAAATGTTCTATTTTGCTAATTCAATATGTTCTATTGAACTGCTGGGTCTTCTTCTAAAATGTTCTATTCTCTTTGCTGGACTTCTGCATTTGTAAACCATTATAGCCCTTATTAACCTGGTAGTAATTGATTTACAGGTTTGCCACTCTCAAGGAGCCAATCAGATTCAGCAAGGACGAGTCCTATTGGTGATCCAATAGAGGACAAAGTGGTACAAATTAAGTTTATTACTAAGTCGTTGTAATAATGGTCCACAGCTGACTAAAATCTATGCAGGATGTCTATTCAGTACTGAGATCTGTACTACGATATTATTACATTACTCTGATCTATTTTATGTTTGTGGATGGCATGCAGATAGTGTCTGAGCTGAGAAATGCTTCAAATAGAAGATCAAATGGAACACCCATAGACCAGGAAATGTTAAAAGAAGTGGAGTCCAAGCATAATCCTCCCAGTGTGGTCGCCACGTTGATGGGGCTTGATACCCTTCCACGGCAACAGTCTGATTCTGTTGCGCAAAGAAGTCATTCAAGAAACTATGCACGAAGTCATTCAGGTATTCCTTTGGCTTATTGGTAGTAAGAACAGGGATTGGACATGCAAATGCAATGTGAGATCCATCAGTGTCCAGCGCATAATGAGTATAAGGATGTTTATGAAATATGACAACAATCACAGAAAGGAAGTTATGTAAGAGATAAATCACCACAGAAAGGAAAGTATAATGAGGATACAAATGAGAAAAAGATGGCTTTAGTTCGTCAGAAGTTCATCGAAGCAAAACGCCTAGCCACAGATGAAAAACTTCGCCAATCCAAACAATTCCAAGATGTGTTGGAAGTTTTAAGTTCTAACAAAGATTTATTCGTTAAGTTTCTGCAAGAACCAAATCCCCTGTTCTCTCAGCATCTGTATGATTTGCAGCATGTTTCCCCACCTCCCGAGACTAAGCGCATCACTGTTCTTAGACCTTCAAATCATATATATATTTAGTTATAGGGATTATATCAGACAAATCTATAGTATTTATATCAGACAAATTTTGCACAGACCAATATATGGAAAAGTATTTTTAACTGCTGGGTTCAATAGAGTTATTGAAAACATGACTTTAACTAATTCAGTATTATTATTTAGTGTTGAAAACATGACTTCAGTATTCTCTCATTTTTATCTTAATTGAAAACATGACTTTAGTATTCTCTCATTGATTCGGGTAATTGTTCTTCTTCTTGAATTTTTGTTTTTCCTCTCAGCTTTTGCCTTCATCAGAGCTTCTGTGGATCACTTTGACCACTCTCACCGTTGTTCACTCCGGCTGTGACATCACTTTGGCTGCTCGGCTATTTACTTCGGCTACTCGACATCCTGTTCGGCTGCTTGATTAGTTTATTACTTTGGTTCTTTTTTTTTTTTTTTTCCAATGTTTTTTTCTACTCGGCTGCTCAATGCTTTGGTAATGTTTGGCTGCTCAACATCACTCTTTTTCCTCTCTCAGCTTTTGTTATTTCTTTTGTTATTGCTTTGCTTTGATATTGAGCCAACTAATATATACGGGTGAATTTTGTTCTTTTGTTATTGAGCCAACTGCTCTTGTTAAAGAAAAGAGTTGCTTTGTTAAAGAAAATAGTTGCTTTGTTAACAAAGTGACTATACCATGGTTGCTATGGTTTAGACTATATCATGGCTGCTTTGTTAAAGAAAATAGTTACTTTGTTAAAGAAAAAATAATTGATATTGAGCCAACTGCTTTGTTTTTTATCTCTTTTGTTGCTCTGTTAAAGAAATAACAAAAGAAAAAAACTGTTTTTTTCTTTTGTTAAAGAGTAGTTGCAAAGGCTATGTTTTTTTATCACCAAAATCAGTTGGCTCTATTTTTTATCACCAAAATCACCAAAAATTCTGCTCAATGTTTTTATTACTGTTTTTTATTCTATTTTTTATCACCAAAATCACCAAAAATTCTACTCAAAAATTCTGCTTAATGTTTTTTATTCTGTAATTAAAAGTTCTGTTTTTTATTACTGTCAACTGTTTAAATTAGTGATGAGAGACAAAAATTCTGCTCAATGTGTTTACTGTTATGAGAGACATTTTTTATGTTTTTCCAAAAATTCTGCTCAATATGTTTTTCCAATAACATATATGGATGTGAGCATGAATTTAGATATTATGAGAGACAATTTTTATCATTAGATGAATATTCAATTAAGTGAATTTTTATCATTTCATGCTCACATTCAATTTTTATCATTTTATGAATTTTTATCATTAATTGAATAGTTGGTCCAGATGATGATATGTGAGCATGCATATATATTATGAGAGACAAAAATTCTGCTCAATGTGTTTACTGTCAAGATATTTGTCTGGGTATGTAATTTATTTGGTGTCTGACATATACCAAAACAATATATAATCTTTATTTGGCTCAAACTCAACATCACACTAGCCACTCCTGAACTAGATGAATCTCTCACTATCTCAAATGTTGCGTGAGGAAACCTGCCATCTTCGCCTACCAGGGTCAATTATAGTCCCTCTTTTGCCTTCTCTTTGTGGCAGCAACCCCCATGATATAGTCACTTCGGCTGCTCTGTTTTTCATCACCAAAATCAGTTATTACTTTGCTATGTTTTTTACCAATTTTTGTCTCTCCTCCTTTCTCTCAGTGTGTTGGGCCCATGCTATAGATTTTTTGAATTCCTGCTATCGGATATTAACTGCATTTTCAGTGTGTTGGCTCTGTGCTTATGGTTATTTACTTCCAATATTCAGCCATTAATTTGGTTTTTTCAGAGTCATAGCAACTCCCTTTTTTCAGAGTCATGTTAATAATTTTTAAGTGGGTGTGAAGTCTATGTCCATGCAGTGTTGTTAGTGAGTTGCTATAGTAAGAAAAAGAAAATTGTTTTCTCCATTTTAGCTCCAAAAACTCACAAACATTATATAGTTCTTTGCCTCTATAATTGATTATTCTTTTTAGGGGTCCAGATGATGATATGGACAAATTTTTTTAATTAATTTCAAACTCCAAATCCAACATCTTAAGTAATAGATTCTAATAAATTTGTAAGCTTTTTAAGTGTACACATATGAATATATAGAAATTCCTATTTATTAGGTTAATAACATCTAAATTATCAGAAATAACATCTAAATTTCCTCTCACATCTAAATCAGAAATTTTTTATCACCAATGTTCCTATTTATTATGTTAACAACTCCCTTTTTTGTGTTTATGTGTTTATAATTTATTATGTTTTCGTATAATTTATTATGTGTTCGTATTTTGGTTTGTTTGTTTGTTTGTACTATCACAAATGTTCGCAATTTTTTAGACTTAATAAGCTTTTGTTTGTTTGTTTGTTTGTGTAGAAATTCAGTATTTAAAATTTTGATTTTTCTATGTTTGTTATTTAAAATGAAATTCAATGCTCTTAAAAAAATAATATAAAATGAGTGTCTTGGATTTTTTTATCTTATCAACTTCAATTGTTTAGACTGACTTAGACTTAAATAGTTTGGAATTTTTCCTGTTTCACTTTTTCAAGTCCTCTGTCAACTGAATATGCTTCATTTTAGTAGTCATCTTGGGCATGTAATTGATCATATATATGTATATGCATATCTTAGCTTGGTGGTGGGTTGCTAGGTTAAGAAGCTTTTTTTCCATAATTTTAGCTTGCTAGATTTATATCAAGGTTCTGCCTCAAGGTTGAGGCCTCACCCGTTGGTCATGTGATGAAATCTCAATGGATAAGCATTCTATTTCACATTTAATTCACTACACTTTCACAAATCATGCCTCTCTTTCTAGATAGCACACCACCATGTTCCACATGGATTGGATTCTGATTTTCAGACATCACCTGGCAAGATATATAGATCAATTTCCATCACACATGGACATGTGCATGGATACTTCAAAAATGCCACAAATATACCAGAGATTCCATGTGATAGTTATCCCCACATAGAAAATAGAACTGACGCCATTAATAAATGTGCAGTTGGACTTTGACAGATTAATACTGTGAATGATTCCATTTTTCCTACAAAATTATTAAAATTATAAGTTCATTTTTTCATATTATGAAAGTCTTAATATATGTACAAAATAATACCTATTTGTATCAATAGATGCATGCTAAACAAATTATGTGTGTGTGGTTCAAAGTAACATTCTAATAAATGACATATCTTCAGGGAATGAAACTCTTTAACCAATCAATTTCATTAGTAAATACCAATCCCATTAGGCATAAGCTAAGTCATAATCAAGAGACAAAAGCAATTGGCTGATGACTCCATAATGTTATGATCACACTCCACCTCCAGATGGTATTTTTATATTTTGGACCCAAAACTACCAGTTCTTTAATATAAATTTAGCTCATGATAGTATCTAATGCTAAAATGGAGGGGAAAAAAAAAACATCCACTCAAAACCATCCTAGGTCTCATAGCTAGCTATATTCAAGGAGATGCTTGAAATACAAGTAGCAAAATTGGAAAGAATAAGCCTTCTTGATCAGCTTTATATGTTCAGTGCACGTAGAATTGGAACAACAAAAGACTCCAAATAAGCAATTAGAACCTGTTGTGTGCTCATTGTAATAGTGTTGACTAAAATTTGTGACAATTTATACATAAATCTTTGCAATCTGTGTGGTAAGTCTGAAGAAGCTCATTGGTACTTGGTAGGTCTTATTTTATATTTTTCAAATATGAAATCTTTCTCTCACATATAGTAATTTTGGAGAGTAAAATTGATTATACAAATAAGAAAATTGCAAAGGTCTTTAGTGCTCCTCTCTCTATTTGATTTTACACATAGATCTTTGCAATCTGTGTGCTGAGTCTTAAGAAGCTCATGGGTACTTGGTAGGTCTTATTTTATATTTTTCAAATATGAAATCTTTCTCTCACATATAGTAATTTTGGAGAGTAAAATTGATTATACAAATAAGAAAATTGCAAAGATCTTTAGTGCTCCTCTCTATTTGATTTTACACATAGATCTTTGCAATCTGTGTGTTGAGTCTTAAGAAGCTCATGGTATTTGATAGGTCTTATTTTAAATTTTTTTAATATGAAATCTCTCTCACATATAGTAATATTGGGGAGTAAAATTGATTATACATTAAAGGTATCCTACTTCTTTAATATGTTGCTTGGCTTCCATTGGGAATTAAATTGTTCAATTTGCTTTTAGTTTACGTTTTTTTTTAAATTTAATATTATCATTTGTAAATGTTTTGCAATAATAGATTAATCTACAATAATAGATAGATATATAATACTTGATCTTAAAATGTAATTTATCCAGTTTAATGTAATTTATCATCTGGATTAAAATTTTTGATATGCCTTTTATATTTTTGATATGCCTTCTATTGGGAATTAAATTGTTCAATTTACTTTTAGATATACAATTTTTTTTATTGCCTTTTATGTTTTTGATATGCAATATAACTTTAAATCTTATATGTTTGTTTTTTAATTTGCATTAAGATTAGGAGGAGTTATTTTATTTGAGTTTTGTAGAGCGTGTAATACAAGCAAAATTGTTATAAGTTCTTTAAGAATAAAAATATTTCAATATATTTTTTTAGTATCTTTATAAAAAAATGACACAAACTTTATAAATTTCAACATAATACGTATAAATTATAACTGCATTTTAATCTTAAAATTATTTACATTGTGTCTTTAGGCACGGACCTACGCTAGGTTTGCTTTTATGGATCCAAACATCGTCTATAGCCCCCTTGACCGACCGCATATGCCCATTTAGAGAAAACTCGACTTTTTTTTATTGACTTTTTTTTACTATCTGTTCAAATTTTTTGACTTCTTGAGATGGCTGAGATACCTAATCAACATCTAACTGCTGAGATTAAATGATGGTTCCTGCCCAACTGATTTCAAATTTTAAACTCCCTCTCTGTACCCATTTCTCTCTCACCTTTTGCCTCTCATTTCTCTCTATCCTCATTTCTCTCTCTGCCTTCATTAGAGCTCAAAGATACATTCAATTTAAATTTGTGTGAACCATCATTTAATCTCCACCTCCAGATGGTATTTTTATATTTTGGACCCAAAACTACCAGTTCTTTAATATAAATTTAGCTCATGATAGTATCCAATGCTAAAATGGAGGGAAAAAAAAAGCATCCACTCAAAACCATTCTAGGTCTCATAGCTCACTCCGACTGTCGTTCAATCCGACAGCAGCTCTGTTGCAACATCACTCCAACCACTTCAGCAGCTCAGCAGCTTAGGTTGCAACATCACTCAAGTGGATTTGGTGTTATTTTTGTTTGGGCTTTGATAATTACTCAGCTGGGCTTGATGATTTGGTTTTATCATATATTTTGTGGCTTTGATTATATACGTTGTGTAGTTATTTGGGAGAGATACCAAACTAAAGAGTAACAGACTAACAAAGGTCAAATCTATATATTCAAATTGTTTTGATATATTATTATTTTTTTCAGTAGGAATGCAACAAAATATGTGGAAGACAGAGCTCGCAAAGGACTGAGTGGCCACTTCTTTCCACCGACAAATTGTTTGGGCTGTTAATGGTATTTATTTATTATTTATTTTTAAGTATCAA
This sequence comes from Camellia sinensis, assembly GCF_004153795.1. NCBI lineage: Eukaryota > Viridiplantae > Streptophyta > Magnoliopsida > Ericales > Theaceae > Camellia > Camellia sinensis. Next base: position 1,129,798 of record NW_021025351.1, on the reverse strand, counting down.
AATACATCTCAGATTGTTTATTTTAATTTTTTTTTAAAATTTTTGTATAAATTCTGTAATTATTTAAGAAAAAAACAAAGAAAAAATTTGATGGCACATCTCATCTGCTTTGACCGTACATGTTTTATGAATATTTTATTTACTATTAACTATTTCAAATAGTATCTATATAATAAGGCAAGAGGTTTTTTGAAAATGTGTTAAAATGTATGAGAGAAACATTTTGAATCATGGGTTTAGATCCATTCTAATAAATATCAATGGTTGAGACGTGTTTGATTCTCGCCCAAATGCTCTCTTCTCTCTCTCCCCCACGTTTGCCTAAACATATCTCTTCAACTCCCTCTCTATAGGTTTCTCTCTCACGTTCTCTCTTCAAAATAAAAAAAAACCTGATCTCCTGTTGTTACCTTTACCCTTCTTCATCCTTCACCAAACACCACCACCGATCCGCTGCCGCCGTTCACCACCACCGTCGCTGCTCATCATCATCGTCGCCATTGATCCAACTCCGCGACTATCCCACATTCCCTCTCTATCTCTCTCCCACTCTCTATTCTTCTGCTTTAACAGAACAATCTCACCCACCATCTTCCTCCTCAACGAAAGGCGAAAGAGAGAGCAGTAGCAGCAGAGTCCCAAGTGGCCGATGAAAGTTGAATCAGAAGCTAATCCGATGGCCACACCATCTGAGAAAAGTCTGGTCCCAATCCCAGACGAGAAGCTCTCTCTCTCCAAAACCCTTGCCATACCCGAAAGTAAAACACCTCTCTCTCTCTCTCTCTCTTTTTCTCTATCATATTATATAAAACAGTGGAGTCAATCTGAAGGAGGAGCAATCTTGCCCACTAACTGTTCGATAAAAATGATGTGAGCCAGAGGTGCTAAATTTAGACTTCATTAATGCTCCAATCGATTTGTACTACAAACCCAGGTTAGTACTACACAGGAATAGTACACATTAACCCTTATTTCCATGTTGGTAAGGTTTTCTTGATTCAACACCTATAAATATGGTAATTTGGTGATTTGTTTGAAATACCCAATTGAGGGTTTATTGGGTTTTGTGAGCAAATGCAGAGGAAGTCAATAACCAATCTGGTGATTTGGCTGATTTGTGGAGTTCTGGGGGTCGGCATTTCTGGGTTTTGGCAAAGATTTATTTGTTGATACATACATTTGAAGAATTCAGACTTCAATTTTGAGACTTTGTGAGCTTTTCATACTCTCAGACCTTCCTATGCTAAGGAAAAGAACTATCCAGGTGAGATCACTCATGTTTACTAGCTTGCTTCCTTTTAAAGTTTTTAATTTTTATTTTAGTCAATTGGGAGGAGAATATTTACAAAATATATTAGAAAATTACATTAAATAGAATAAGTAATTACGTAAGAAAGTCCAATTATATATACCTGCAACGAAAATGCTAATATGCACACTCCTATCATAAGAAATTTATGAATTTTTTTGGGTAAAAGTTATGAATGGGGAATTTATGATGTGCACCTAAAGTGAAAGTTCTAAACCATTGTGATTATGTTGATTAGTTATGAACGATGTGGTGAAAATGTTACCAACCATTTGTAGTGACAAATCATTTTGGTGAGAAAAGTTACATGTCAAGGTATTTGTTACGGAATATTGTGGTTATGTTAAGTTTGTTGTGGTAATACAGTATGCCATTTTTAGAATATGAACCACAACTCCCTACCCGCAAACTCAACATCACAGCCACTATATTAATATATGAAATTGTGGTTATGTTAAGTTTGTTGTGGTAATACAGTATGCCATTTTTAGAATATGCACCACAACTCCCTACCCGCAAACTCAACATCACAGCCACTATATTAATATACGAAAGAGTTTAAAGGGAAAAAATAACATCTAAAGAAAAACCTAATATGAAATAAATAATTAGTCTCTACTTTGACTAGAAATTGACACTAACCTCTCTTAATATATGAAAAGAGTCCATAAAGGGAAGAATAACAACTAAAGAAAAGCTAATATGAAAGAAATAATCAGTCTTTACTTTCACAAGAATTGACCTTGACCTCTCAATTGAGGTAAGTGACCCTAGCCTATTAAGCACGGACACGGATACAGACACTGGCATGGAACACGATGATTTTAAAAAAATGGGGACATGGACATGGCAGGGGACATGGCAAATTTTTTTTATATTTATTTATATATATATTTATTTACGATTGAGATTAATTTTATGTTACCAAACATCAAAATTCATAAAAACTACCATTAATTCAATATATATACATGTCTATATAATAAGAGTTGTTTTGGGAGTTGTTTAATGGAGTTGTTTTCAATTTTTGCTGATGTTGTGTGCTGTTTTGCTGGGGCTTTTGCTCTGGTTTTTGGTTTTTTTTTTTCTCTGTTCTGTTTGATTATGCTGCTGCTGGTTTTATGAAAAAGCTGCATGTTCAACTTTCAATTGGCCATTGATGGTTTAATTTAATTATGGCTATAGTCTTAAATGTTTCAAATGTTACAGCTTTTTGTTAAAGAATCTCTAGTATGGTTTAGATGGTCCAATTGGCAAGAAATTATGTGCCTTTTTATCTAACACTGAACACGCAATGAGACAAGCTTAATTTACAAATACACTAGAACTGATGACATTGTGTGCAGCTGAGATTGCTTGATTGAGATGTGCAATTTGAACATGGGTTCTATTCTATTGCAGGTGCTTATCTTGCAAGATAGTGTAGAAGAGAAGGATGATGAGATCACAAGGTTGAAGCAGGAGTTGCAGCAGAGGAGCATAGTGGAAGAGGAGAAGACTGAGGTAGCTTCTGATAAGAAAGATGGTGACATCGACGGAGGGATGCTATGTCCTGAAGCAGAAACAGAGAGTTAGTAAACTTACTTATCCAAAAGGACTTCACGCCCCTCCCCCCCGGCGCTCTCGCTATCTGTATATTGTACATTAATTTTGGTTTTTTATTTTTCTTGACTTAAATTTTCTATATCTATTAATAGGCCAATAATTTTTGAGACTTAGGAATAAATTTCCAAAGCTGTTGTAACATGATACATAGGCATGATTTTTGAATGGGACTGCCCCCTTTCCCAACCCTCCTATTAAATGGTTGATTGTGGAGGCTGCAAAATGGGAATTGGGAAGTTCAGGACAACACTAGGGATGGCATTCTCCCTCTCACTAACCTGCTGGACCGCATTCCATTTTTTTTAGTGTGCATACGGGGATTGTGCTCATTATCAATTTAGGGTTTAGAGAATATGTGCCAGAATGAAACCCATACTTTGTTATCATATTGATGGGTAGGCAACCATAAATGTTTTCAAATTTTTGGAATTGGTTTTTGCAGGATCTGAAAATGATGGATGTTTTTGAACTTTTCATTGTTTTTGTTTTTGAAAACAAAGAAAATGAAAATACAACCAAACAGGTTACTACAGTTCTCTTACAAGTTTATTGTGCATTTAAAAGTTATAGGATGTCCATTCAATAATTTTACTCTTTCTCAATATATTGTAGGGGACGAAAGAGTTGAATCCTAAGTTATTCTTTGTTTAGGCAGGCTGAATTAGATAGGATTAACATTCTTAAATTTATTAGCTTTAGAATTATCAATGCCTTTAGGATTGTAGGATTGCTTTTTTATTCTGGAAAAGTTTCTATTTGTTCTTATTTTCTTTTCTCTCATTCATTCTTATCTATTATTCAGGAAATTGCTAGACAATTATGTGTGGAACATCAATTGTTGTTCTAAAAAATGGTAACATGCCTAATCCATTTAAGATCACATGATGCATTTGGAACATAATTGATCCAGTATTTTTTTTATTATCTTGACTTGATTTTCGCAGGCATCATTTGATGATAACACCCAGTTCATGATAGCAATGTTAAGGTGAGTGTAGAAAATGTTGTTAATGTAGTCTTCTGACCTTGACTAATCGACAGTTGGGTTTTCTTGAGCTGTCCATTTCATTCTGTTCTGTGCCTCCAACGAAGTTGTTTTCAGTGATCAAGATAGTATTACCATTGTTCTCTTTGTTCTTTCCTTTTTTATTGCATTAGTTCCTATTTGAACTAAAGCCTCTCTAATTTCTGTGGTCTTGCCTCTTATTAGTTCTATCCTTATATGGGTTTAACTCCATTTTTACTATCATCAATCCTCTTTGTTACATTTGACATGTTTTAACAGATAGTAGCAATAATTCACCATTCAAATCAATCAAAATGGCACAGACCTTTTACTTCATTAAATCTTTCCCTACGGTTGCACTTTGCAATTATTGGATCTATTGCATCAATTAATTACTAGAAAGGAACAATGAATTCAGAAAGCTGGCAGCACTCTGTGAAATGATTTTGTGAATCACATAAGACTTGGTTGTAACCTTAAACTCTTGAGGGAAAGGAAGACAATGGACTATGTGAAGCTAATGCATAAGAGTTACAACATGAATGACATCTTGCCAGATAGCAATGTACAGTACCCCTTGGAAGTTTGTGTTTTAGTTTTTGGGCACAAGCCAATGCTGCTTACTTTAGTATGCACATTTGTGATATTGCTTATCTGCTTCTGCAATATTTCTCAGACTCTTCTCTATGAAATTCAAATAAAAGTGTTGTAGGATTGCTTTTTTATTCTGGAAAAGTTTCTATTTGTTCTTATTTTCTTTTCTCTCATTCATTCGTATCTATTATTCAAGAAATTTCCAGACAATTATGTGTGGAACATCAATTGTTGTTCTCAAAAATGGTAACAGGCCTAATCCATTTAAGATCACATGATGCATTTGGAACATAATTGATCCAGTATTTTTTTATTATCTTGACTTGATTTTTGCAGGCATCATTTGATGATAACACCCAGTTCATGATAGCAATGTTAAGGTGAGTGTAGAAAATGTTGTTAATGTAATCTTCAGACCTTGACTAATTCAATTCGGGTTGTTTTATGATTTTAATCAGCCTCTTATTAGTTCTATCCTTATATGGGTTTAACTCCATTTTTACTATCATCAATCCTCTTTGTTACATTTGACATGTTTTAACAGATAGTAGCAATAATTCACCATTCAAATCAATCAAAATGGCACAGACCTTTTACTTCATTAAATCTTTCCCTACGGTTGCACTTTGCAATTATTGGATCTATTGCATCAATTAATTACTAGAAAGGAACAATGAATTCAAATGGCAGCACTCTGTGAAATGATTTTGTGAATCACATAAGACTTGGTTGTAACCTTAAACTCTTGAGGGAAAGGAAGACAATGGACTATGTGAAGCTAATGCATAAGAGTTACAACATGAATGACATCTTGCCAGATAGCAATGTACAGTACCCCTTGGAAGTTTGTGTTTTAGTTTTTGGGCACAAGCCAATGCTGCTTACTTTAGTATGCACATTTGTGATATTGCTTATCTGCTTCTGCAATATTTCTCAGACTCTTCTCTATGAAATTCAAATAAAAGTGTTGTAGGATTGCTTTTTTATTCTGGAAAAGTTTCTATTTGTTCTTATTTTCTTTTCTCTCATTCATTCGTATCTATTATTCAAGAAATTTCCAGACAATTATGTGTGGAACATCAATTGTTGTTCTCAAAAATGGTAACAGGCCTAATCCATTTAAGATCACATGATGCATTTGGAACATAATTGATCCAGTATTTTTTTATTATCTTGACTTGATTTTTGCAGGCATCATTTGATGATAACACCCAGTTCATGATAGCAATGTTAAGGTGAGTGTAGAAAATGTTGTTAATGTAATCTTCAGACCTTGACTAATTCAATTCGGGTTGTTTTATGATTTTAATCAGCCTCTTATTAGTTCTATCCTTATATGGGTTTAACTCCATTTTTTTTGAACCTATTTGTCCAAATTATTTTAACATATCTTCTCATATTTTTAACCTATCTGTCCACTTATTTTAATTAATAAATTTTTACTTATATGTTTAAATTATTTTAACTTATTTGTTTTCAAAATTGAAAAATGCGTACATCAATTTGGACAGATAGAGATACCTGAAACTTAAAAAAAAAACATTTGTGGGATTACATCTTTAACATGTCATAACTTTACACTTGGTAATCGATTTTGGACAAATTTTGTTTTGTTTTGTTGTTTTTGTTTTTAGATTTATGCATATGAAACTGCGGAAAGTGATTTTTGAGTATGTTTTGTTGTTTTACGTTGTTTATATAGTGTGGAACAAGTTTTATATTAAATTATTAGAATGTTATATAGTAATATTAATTTTAGAGAAATTGTTTATTTTTTACTATTGTATTAATAAAAGTTAATTTTATGTTATTTACAATTTATTGCTGCTTCTCTGTTAGATTTGTGATTTTAATTTGTTTAGTTAAGCAATATTGGTAATTGGTAAGTTGTGGTGAGTTCCATTTATTTAGGATTTATTTATTTACATCGTGCCTTCAGGCACGGGCATACGCGAGTATATATATATGGTAGACTTCATTCATATATAAAGTTTATATAAAAAATAGGTGCACAATTTCTCTCTGGTCCAAATTAGATTGGAAGGTATTGTTGAGCTTTTGTAAACTCACCAAGGAATCAGCATTGATAATCCGAACTATTTAATGCATAAGGCTCGTCAAATATTTCATCCCTTTTAAAAAATCACGTTAATCGAATATCGATATTCACTTGATCAGATCATAGCATAAGTATGATTTTTAAAATAAATTATTTATACAAATTAGATTTGATCAAATGACTATCGATACCTGATCAATATGATTTTTTTACAGAGATGGAGTACTCGACAAGCGTTACATATTGGACGGTTCGGATCATCGATGTGAGTTTCGTGGTAGACCCACAAAGGGTTAACAACACTCTCTAGTTGAGATACTTAACTAACAAGAAGCCTCTCCATAAAAAATACTACAAAAGGCTGTGATAGTGTTGATGTTGTAAATATAAATTATTTTTATAGGTATTTTATTTTAAAATGAAAGGTCACTATTAAGCCACATCATTAATTATGAAAATCCTGTATGAATTTTCTATTTGTATTTCATTACTCTCTCTAAGAATGTATTAGAAGGCCTAAATTGAATTAATTTGAGAAGTTAGAGGGTTTATTTCAGTGAAAATATTGTTTAGGGATTTAATTGAAAAAAGTAAACAATTTAAGTGCTCCTAATGTAATTTACTCTATAATTAAACCCACAGCAACAATTAATAGATAAATACCTTAATTTTTAAATTAAAAAAGAAGAATATATTTATTGTAAAAATAAAAATAAAAATGAAACTTCTAAAAGTTGAACTTTGCATTGCAAATATTAAAAGGGTCATCAACGTTGATGTTTAATTGAAATACAACAAAGTAAAGGTGGATAAGAAGGTAAAGTATTATTATTAGTATTATATTTTATTTTGTTTTTTTTTGGGTACAGGTGTTGATTTTAATTAAAAATTATTATTTATTTCGTTTCAAAATATTAGTCCTTTTTAGATAGGAATTTTGGCTTTGACTTGCTTGAAATAATAGCTATCTTCCGAACAGAATGAAGATTAGAAGAAGAATTATTGATAGTGGCATTGTGATGAATCTACCCTCCATGCGTTACGAACGTTCATTTGGGACAATCTAGTCAAGGTCAATCGGAGAGATGATTTTTTCAATTTGCCGTTACCAGAATGGATTGACTCAAATTTGTGTTGTGACTTGGTCTAGCGTTGGGGTTGGACAATGGGCTATGGTATTTTTGGGTGCTATTGAGTTTATTTGGTTTTGTCATAGTAAACTGTTTTAAGGATCTGTCATTGGCTGGGCTCAGCAAATCGATTGAAGATATTCTTCAAGTGGTATTGGAAGTATACACTTTGCTAGAATTCTTTGGCCAAAGAATGGTTGCCAGGTGGGAGTTGGAAATGGTACTCTCTACAATTCCCTTGGGTAAAAGTCAATGTGGATGGAGCGGTCAAAAGCGGAATTGATAAAGCTGGAATTGGTGGCTTAATTAGGGACTACTATGGGCTCTGGCTTGGGGTCTTTTTCAAAACCATGGTTGGAGTTAGGCCTGTCAACAGGTCGGATCCGGGTCGAATCTGCCAAAATCCGATCCGATCCGATTAACCATTAATCAAAATCCGAATCCGATTATTGAAAATCCGATTATACGTGATCCGATCCGATCCGTTTTACGCGGATATCCGATCCGAATAATCCGATCCGTTTTTTTTTAGCCAGCCATAAAGTCAAGAAAATACCAATTATAAAAAAAACATAGCAGGTTTTTATAATGAAAAGTTCATCTTGATGTTCTAACTTTCCTAAGGCAAAACATTTAGGCAAATCATCACCAATGCGAAACATAACATCATTTCAAAACATCTTTCCAAAACAAAACATCACAATTTCTCCCCTTGTGATACAATCAAAAATACATAAATGAGGGCTTTCACAATGTAGCATGAAGTAACAACAAAGAAAAACTTTTTTTAAAAAAAATTCAATTCCAGCAGACTAAAAGTGAAATTGAAAGATATCTACCATGTTTGACTAGCAACATCAAAATTGGAAACAAGTCTATTTCATTACACATGCTAAACATATGTTCTCGGATTTTGAACATACAAATCAAATCAAACAATACTAAGCTGAGCAGTCTAATTCAAAGCTTACAAGCCTAACCCAGCTCAATAACTCAACCTGATCATATCCCAGATAGAGTACAAAAGTCACTGTTGCATTCATGGTGTAAAAACAACTCAAAAGATGTCACCAGGTTTTGAGAGACAATGGAGCATCATTACAAAGCAACAAACCAATCACTTGGTTGCAAATTAAACGGTGATGTGATTCAGTTTCACTATCACCAATCATATCCAACTCAAAAAAAATAATTCCATCATTGACAAAAAAAAAAAGTAACATCAGCCACCAAAACATCTGCAGAAGTAATTTTATCAATGTATCAGCAAGTGTAAGAGAAGATAAAAACAATAATGAAAACAATTTTGTTGATAAAGAGCAGTGGACCCAAGTAAAGTCACCGATCAGGGAGGAGACTTATTTTGTTATATATATATTTATATTTTTTGACAATTGGTAGGAGGGGAATAG
>NW_021025351.1:1089667-1101566 GCF_004153795.1 Camellia sinensis | reverse complement strand
AACATCTCGGCTAAGTCGGACAAATGGTTTGCCTCATGTCGGCTCTTTACCACCATATCATCGATGTACGCCTCCATTGTCCGGCCGAGCAAAGGAGCAAACATTTTGGTCACCATCCTCTGAAAGGTTCAGATGAAGAGAGGCAAAACCGCTTTGACTTCACCCGGATTTTGTGTGCTTCTTTCTTGTCAGTTGGAAGAGTCCGGTCTCTGAGGAACAAAATCAAGGGGTCCATCCAGGAAGGACCTAGCGTGGCGCAGAGTACATCCGTCTGCCCGGCGTCTTCAATGCTTGGCCGCAGAAGAAAGTCAATTAACAGGGGGTTTGGAGACGTATTATCTACCATGGAAATGAGACCGGCCAGTTCATCAGCTCGGCTGTTTTCTTCCCGGCCAATCTGTTGGACTCTGATTGCCTCAAACTGCTTGATATGTTCCCTGACCAGAGCTTGGTACTTCGCCATCCTGTCGTCCTTTGCTTCATAAATCCCAGAGACTTGGTTAACCACAAGCTGGGAATCACTGTACACCAGGAACTTGGCTGCCTTCATTTGGATTGCGCTCTTGAGCTCGGCGAGAAGTGCCTCGTACTCAGCCTCGTTATTAGATGTTGGGAAGCCAAGTGTGATAGAATGTTCAATGGTTAGGCTATCCGGGGAGATAAGAACGATACCTAGGTCGGCACCACGACGGTTGGACGCTCCATCAACAAAAAGCTTCCACATTTCCCCCACAAAAAGCTTCCAGCAGTCTGATGGGTCCTGAGAGTTGCGAAAGGCAGTGGGATCACCATTGCTCGGCTGTGCGGTTTCAAGTTCTGTGTTGACCGGTCCCAATTCAGTCCCCCTTGGTGATTCGGCACCGGACTCAGCAAGTTGTTTGGTAATGCTCGAGTCCGTGGGCGAATCATCAGGTTACGGTGTTAAGCCGGCCGCAGGTTCTGAGCTGTGTGGGTCCATTCCTTCCCCCCTTGATGATTCGGCATCGGACTCAGCAAGTTGATTTGTAATGCTCAAGTCCGTAGGCGAATCATCAGGTTGCGGTGTTATGCCGGCCGCTGGTTCTGAGCTGTGTGGTTCAATTTCTTCCCCCCTTGGTGATGTGGGACCGGACAGAGCGGATGGGTCGGTGATACTCAACTCCGTCATCGCATCGCCGGGTGTTATAACCGCACAAACTGAGGGTGCTTTACTGGTGCGTGCAAACTCCGCGTCGCTACTTCCAACAACTCGCTGTATCTCGAATAGTCTTGCGTGCATCTCATCATCTGCCACGGTAATATCGACCGGGCACACCGGATGAGTGCCAGGTGAGAACTCGGCGACGAAATCTGCCAAGGTCTGGGCTTTGATAGTTGTGCGCGGCTGGAACTTCACATCAAACTGTCCCAACTCGACCGCCCACTTAAGAATTCGGCCTGAAAAGTCCGCCGGTTCAAACAAGGCCTTGAGGGGAAACTCGGTCAGTACGACGATGGTATGGGCGTGAAAATAATGCGCCAACTTCCGCGAAGCCATCATCAATGCCAATGCAAGCTTTTCCAGCGGCAAATATCTCGTCTCAGCCGGCAGCAAGGTCTTGCTGACATAAAAAATTGGGAAGTGCTTGATTCCTTCAGCGCGGACTAGCACCGCACTGACCGCGTGCTGGGAGACGGCAAGGTAAAGGTAAAGTTCCTCTCTCGGCTTTGGTGTAACCAACAGTGGCGGAGTAGACAGATATTTCTTGAGCTCGGCCAAAGCTCGGTCACACTCTGCGTCCCACGAGAACTTTGACTTCAATGCTTAAAAGAAAGGGCAACAGTGATCTGATGACCGGCTTATAAACTGATTAAGTGCGGCGGCCATCCCGGCCAGATGCTGCACGTCCTTAGCCAAGCTAGGCTGCTTCAATTCTTGCACGGCTTTGATCTGAGTAGGGTCTGCTTCGATGCCTCGGTTCGTGACTAAGAATCCCAAAAATTTTCTGGATCCCACGCCAAAGGTACACTTCGAGGCGTTCAAGCGCAGCTTGTGCTTCTTAAGAATGGCGAACATCTCGGCTAAGTCGGACAGATGGTGTGCCTCATGTCGGCTCTTTACCACCATATCATCGATGTAAGCCTCCATTGTCCGGCCGAGCAAAGGAGCGAACATTTTGGTCACCATCCTCGGAAAGGTTGCCCCGGCGTTTTTCAAACCAAAGGGCATAACTCGATAGCAGAAAAGTCCCCTTGGAGTCGTGAAAGAGGTGATCTCTCGATCAGGCTCGTGCATGGCAATCTGATGGTAGTCGCGGTAGGCATCCAAGAAACTGAGCCTGTTGTGTCCAGCTGTCAAATCCACTAGCTGGTCAATGCGCGGCAAAGGGAAGAATGCTCGGCCGCGGAAGAAAGTCAACCAACAGAGGGTTTGGACACGTACTATCTACCATGGAAGCGAGGCCGGCGAGTTCATCAGCCCGGCTGTTTTCTTCCCGGCCAATCCGTTGGACTCTGATTACCTCAAACTGCTTGATATGGTCCCTGACCAGAGCTTGGTACTTCGCCATCCTGTCGTCCTTCGCTTCATAAATCCCGGATCTATGGCCGTGAGACTTGAACCGAGCAAGAAGAACTTGTCCGGCTGTTCTGTATCAATTCGCACCTCAACCAATTCCTCAACTGCCTTGTCTTCGGCCTTGGTGCCCATATCATCCAAGACACCCTGGTCCTCCGGTCCCTCAATCATTTGAACGAATCCTTTGGCAACCCGGCTCCCGTTGATCGCCATGAAACACTGCTTGGACATGACCTGATCGCCCCAAATCTCCTCGATTGCCCCCATAGCCGAGGGGAATCTCATCACCTGGTGGTAGGTCGACGCTACGGCTTGCATAGCGTGAAGCCATCCCCTTCCAAGGATAAGGTTGTACGTCGAAGTCACTTGTAGCACCCAAAACTCCACTTGCTTGACCACGGATCCCGCTTTGACCGGCAGGATAATCTTTCTCAAGGGCCACTCCGGTTGTGAGTTAAATCCAACCAGTGGCGAAGTCGCTGGAGCCAAGTCTGTCTCTAGGAGTTTGAGCTGCTTGAACGCATCATAATACATGATTTCGACCGAGCTTCCCTGATCGATCAAGATTCGTCTAACATCGAATTCTTTGACGCGTAGTGTTACTACTAGGGCATCGTTGTGCGGCGTCTGGATACGCTCTAGATCCCTTGAGGTGAAACTAATCACGTCTTTTTCTTCAGTCTTCCCCCTTTTGATGGCAGGCTGTACCGACAAAACTTCCCTCATATGCTCTGCCTTTTTTATCATGCCCCGGAGTTCGCAAACACACTCCGGTTCCACGATGCCGTGGATGAAATTAATAACTCCCTGTGGTGGTGCATCCCGGTCATCCTGTCCCCTGGGATCGACCGGAGCCTGATTCGGCTTCACGCCGCCATCAATGTAAAGGTCTAGGTGCCCGGCCGCAACCAGCTCTTCTAAGTGTTGCCTCAAAGGCAAACAATCCTCAGTCCGGTGGCCCCTCTCCCGGTGGAATGTGCAACGATACTGCGGATTGTAGCCCTTTTGTCCATCGCCCAACTTAGCAGGAAACCGGACGTACTCCTCGTCTCGGATCTCACTAAGTATGCGATAGATTGGAATCTTGAAGACCGTGGTTAAGCCAGTCCTTGCCTTCATCCTTCTGTTTGCGTCCGCTACGTCATCTCGGGGGTAGTCATCCCGGTCATTCCGACGTCCTCTACCCCGGTTTTTACGATTCGAACCACGGTCCGATTCCTCTGCTCGGTCACTTGAGCGGCTGGACTCTTGCCCAATTGCGTGCACTTTGCCTACTGTCTTCTTGTCTGTTGCTACCGAAGTAGCCTTCACGGTAGAAGCTGACGCGTCATCCTCTACTCGGATGTGCTCATTGATGCGCTGCATGAGCTGGCCCATGGAGGTCGACTGGTGCATGGTAAGCGAGTCCCGCAGTCTATGTCCGACCGGGAGACCACGCTTATATTGCGTGATCGCAAGGTTGACCGGACAGTCCAAGATCTCGTTGAAGGTTTCCCAATACCTTGAATTGTATGCCTTCAGTGTGTCGCTCGGTTCCATCTTGACACTTAGCAAGTGATCGACTTCCTTTGGTGTTTTAGTGTTGGTTTTGAAGCGTGTAACAAACGCCTCGGCCAACTGATGCCACCTTTGTATGCTCCCTTCCGGCAACCTCTCAAACCACTTTAAGCCCAGCTCGCCTAAACTTGACGGGAAGATTAGGCACATAAGTCCGTCATTGCCGCCTATGTCGGCCATAACCTTGTCGGAAGTGGCTCACTGCATGTAATGGATCGGTTTTTCCGTCGTAAAGTGTGAACTAGGCTGGTGGAGCCTGCCGGAAGCGGTGTTGTTCGTATATCCAGGGAAAAAGGGGTGGCACTCAAGCCTAGCCAAGTCTGTATCTTCAAAGAGTGCACTGCTGGGCGGGTGGTTGGAGGCCATTCCGACTCTTCGCTGCGCTGGGAAACCCGTAGGATAGCCGCTAGGAAAAGAAGGTATTTCTTTTGAGCTTTTCGCGCCGGCGAGCCCGCTCCTTTTAAGACCGGCCTGTAGATCCTCGACTGAGCAGAGTAAGAGTAACCTCGACGTCGTCCACCGGACGTGAGGGTCTGTTAGGTTCTGTCTTGCGCGCTAGACTTTTTCTACATGCGCGTCGGAATACCAACCTGGTAACTTCTGGTAATAGATATGGACTGAGTACGTCGCTGACTCTGACCGCCTGAATGGCGGGATGGGGTGCGTTCATTGTGATCTCCCACTCCAGCTACACCCTTCCCTTTGACATGCTGCTTAAGATCCTCCATCTCCGCCGCCATTCGCCGGATGACAGCATCTTGATCTCTCAACTTACTTTCCAGTCGCCTGGCGTGTGAGTCTCTCCTCCGCCGGTGACCGTTCGGACTCCGTGAATGTCCGTGACTTCTTCCGCGCTTGTCCCGCGCGTCTCCTGACTGTCCTCCGGTGGGCGTCCCCAAGTCCGCCATTGGATGGATGGCAGGAGGGCCTTCTCTCCTTCGGGTGAACTCCGGGGTAGCTCCATCTATGGCAAACAACGGAAACTCATCGTTGTTCGCTATGGACGGCGACAAGATGAACCTGGAAGACAAGGTTTTGTTTGTCAAGGTTTCCACAGACGGCGCCAATTGTACGGGGAGCAAATATTCCGGCAAGCCCGTACTCCTTTCTTCCAAGCTCCGTTTATGTCCGATCACCTGCGAGCAAATAACGGTGAGCTGCCCGGTGGTGTGTGGCCGGCAAAACCCTCCGACGATCAAGTTAGCCCACACCTTAGGATAGAGAGAGAGAGAGAGAGAGAGAGGAGTGTTAGAGTGGAGGGGTTTTCTTACAAAGTGTTCCTCTGTCCGCGTATGGGGGGCACAGACATGCTTATATACCCTCTGCGTCTCATATCCACTCCCAGTCATCTCCCGACACGTGGCTCTGCTATCCCATCTGTGAACATAAACCTTGCTGAACGTCACCTAATCCCAAATGCCTGCCCTCTCAGTTGGAGCTCGGCAGCCGAGCTTCTCTATCCACGGCCGTGCTGTGCTTCATACCCAAGCACTTCACCGGCTAGGCCTAGGGAGGACCGGGCTAGGCGGCATCTCGGCAAAGCCGAGCCCGGGGCACCTCCTGTGGTCGGCCTTCCTGCCGATCAAACGGTTTCCTCGGTTGACCACGCCTTTCCGGGTGCCGGTCACTCAGCTTGTCTGGCTTCAGCCATCCCCTGATCAAGCAGCTTGGTCCAACCGAGCACTGCCTTGCCGAGCAGCTTCTTTACGGTCTGGGGCGGCACACACTTGGCCCAATTTCTGCCCGGCCCAAGTTCTGGCAGCGCATCTCCGGGCGGATAATCGATCATCTCGGCCCCATGCACCGTTGGGCTCTCAACCTGCTCGGCCGTTACCGCGGCCCAATTCCAGATCATAAATCACCCTCTCAGTAACAATGAAATACTACTTCTATTTTTTTTACGATAAGATAATAGTAAAAGATGGATCCATGCAATACATATTCATCATGACCTATCAACGTTAATTGTCAACGTTAATTTTCAAATTTTATTAAGCAAAGTTTTATTTGTTTGGTTCAAAGTTTACATTTTACTTTTTTTTTAAAAATTATTCTATAATTTTTTTTTAAAGCTAAGAAATATATTTAACATAAAATTATTGACACATCTAGTCATATATCTAATTTGAAAATTTGAAAATCTTTTAAATAGAAAATGCAAAATAAAATCTTATTCATTATTAAACCCGCCTCATTTGAAATTTTAGAATTTAAAAAAAAAATATGAAATTTAGGGTTGGTTTGGCATAACTTATATAATTCATCTTTTTATCTTTTTATCTTTTTTGCATCACATAACCTATATAATCCATTTTTTAGTAATATTTTAGTGACCACATTTGATAGTATTTGATGTGACGCTTTAAAGATAATAATTAAATATGTCATGTGATGCCTATTAAATAATATAATTAGTGTCATGTAATGTGGTATAATACATGGTTACTAAAATCTAATATCAAAATATGACCACATAATATTACTCACTTTAAAAATTCATATAAAAAATATTATTTGAAGTGTGAGTTATACATAATTTATTAAAATATATATATATATATTGGGGCGGCACACACTTGGCCCAATTTCTGCCCGGCCCAAGTTCTGGCAGCCCATCTCCGGGCGGATAATCGATCATCTCGGCCCCATGCACCGTTGGGCTCTCAACCTGCTCGGTCGTTATCTCGGCCCAATTCCAGATCATAAATCACCCTCTCAGTAACAATGAAATACTACTTCTATTTTTTTACGATAAGATAATAGTAAAAGATGGATCCATGCAATACATATTCATCATGACCTATCAACGTTAATTGTCAACGTTAATTTTCAAATTTTATTAAGCAAAGTTTTATTTGTTTGGTTCAAAGTTTACATTTTACTTTTTTTTAAAAAATTATTCTATAATTTTTTTTTAAAGCTAAGAAATATATTTAACATAAAATTATTGACACATCTAGTCATATATCTAATTTGAAAATTTGAAAATCTTTTAAATAGAAAATGCAAAATAAAATCTTATTCATTATTAAACCCGCCTCATTTGAAATTTTAGAATTTAAAAAAAAAATATGAAATTTAGGGTTGGTTTGGCATAACTTATATAATTCATCTTTTTATCTTTTTATCTTTTTTGCATCACATAACCTATATAATCCATTTTTTAGTAATATTTTAGTGACCACATTTGATAGTATTTGATGTGACGCTTTAAAGATAATAATTAAATATGTCATGTGATGCCTATTAAATAATATAATTAGTGTCATGTAATGTGGTATAATACATGGTTACTAAAATCTAATATCAAAATATGACCACATAATATTACTCACTTTAAAAATTCATATAAAAAATATTATTTGAAGTGTGAGTTATACATAATTTATTAAAATACAAATGTATATATATATATATATATATATAAATTTTAGGTAGATTACCAAACTATTTTTAAGATAAATAATAATAGACTTCATCCTCTAATGATAACTATAGTCGAATAGTTTATACAGTCTAAATAGTTTGGTCTCGAAAAAAAATCAAACTTAGACTCGAGTTCTTATCAATAAGTAGTATGTTAAAAGTTAATTTTTTAGTCTTTATTTTTTATTTTTTTTATTTTAAATATATAAAAAAGTAGAGAGGTGATGTGATAAAAAAAAAACCCAAAAAGTAAACTTTTTGGCTTTTAACCAAAGTGGCCCTATGTCGGCATTAAAAATAAATCATCATCTACACTAATAGATTAGATTTTACAAAAATATTTTAGAGCTTTGATAGCTCTAATGAGGTGTGGGTCCCACTGAGATAGTGTTATTTGTGTCGTGTTTTTTTTTTTTGACTTTCCATATCATTGGAGCTCATTGATTTAGAGGGATGTATCATTGTTGTAGATTTTAAATACTAAAATGATTCAACTAGAAAATGAGCCAAAAAAATTAAGTTTGGCAGCTAACTCAAAATTATTTTATATGCAAACATATTTTATTTATTTGTTTAATAGATTAATTTTAACGATAATTGTTTTGTTCGGTCTAGACCAAGAGAAGTTATTTTGAGAGATAAGTTGACGTTGGTAAATAGTTTAATCTATTCTTTTTAATATGAAAAAGTTTAATATATATATTTACATATTAGTTTTAAAATTAAGTCAGACAAAAAAAAAAAAGCTTTAGATTGGGCTATATGCTAAACTGACATACTCTAAATTTGAATTTGGATTTTTATTTTCAATGGTTAATTTTATTGTAATTGAACTATTTGAGAGGATAACTCGCAACTATGCTTAATAAAGGAGAAGAATAATTTGATGATTGACCAAGAAAGGGACTACTCCTTTGTTCTCTTTTTTATTTCATTAACCATTTTTATTGAGTTTCACAAGAAAGATAAAATTTAAAATTAATTGGCACATGTGATTTGTTCTATAATCGGATGAACTTTAATATAAGATGAATTATAATTACAAAATTCTAATGGCATAATTTATTTAGGATAAATTATGTAAATGGTCCTTATACTTCATATGATGTGTCAATTTGGTCTATATTATTTTAATTTGCTCGATTTTATCCCTTAATTTAAAGGATTGTATCATATTAGTCAAATAAATAACGGTTGTTAGGTTTGGTAGACGGAAAGTCGTCATGGCTCAAACGATGTATCAATTTGGTCTTTATAGTTTACATAATGTGTCAATTCAGTCCATATAGTTTACATGATGTGTTAATTTAGTTCCTATTGTTTTAATTTGCTCAATTTTCACAATGACTAAATTGATACATTGTTTGACTTTACGTCCATCAAACCTAATAACCGTTATTTATTGTACTAGTATGTCACAATCCGTTAAATTAAAAGACAAATTCAAACAAATTGAAATAACATGAATCAAATTGACACATCATGTAAATTATAGGTATCATTTACATTATTTATCCATTTGTTTACATTTTACCGTAAGTACAATTTTTTTAATTTATTCTATTTTTTGTCTTTATTTTTTACTAATTATATTATAACATATATTTTTATATTTAATACATAAAACACACCATTGATTACCTTAATTGTAATTGTCATAAAAATGATTAAAATTTGTTAATCTCTTTTTTCTCTTCATTTTAAAATATTTTTAATTATTATTTAGTATTAATATTATTTTTTAATTACTCATGTGATACCGTACATAACGCCGAGTATAATGTTAGTATATTATACACAAATTACATAGGGACGAAGGTTTCTCCAATTCTGCCCTTATTCTATTTCCATCAAAGTTGAGGAGAATCAAAGACCCGATCGTTCGACGCATTTTGCTATCCTAACCATAGTCGATGTTCTGGCCAGGCTTAAGGCCACTACTTCTGTAAGAGGGGCTAATTTGAGCCTACTAAATTATTTAGGCCCAATAGCCCAAGATTAGTGAGCCCGAATTTATCGCAAGTCCAAGAATCGGTGGGTCCAGATTTATCGCCATCAAACGGGTTGAATCGCTCTAAGCCTCGAAAGGGTTCGGATCCACGAACCTAGAGACTTACTCGGGCCCGGACTCGAAAGGATATTAAGAAAGCCTAGAGATCCGAGGCACTCTAAGCCTCGAAAGGGTCCGGATCCACGAACCTAGAGACTTACTTGGACCCGGACTCGAAAGGGTATTGAGCAAGCCTAGAGATCCGAGGCACTCGGACTCGAAAGGGTTCGGATTCACGAACCTAGAGATCCGAAGCACTTGGCTTCGAACGGATTCAAACGCAATCTAGAAGCCGCTCCATTAATGAGTCCCAGAACACTTGTGGACTTGGAGCTTTCCGGGGTCTACGTACTAGAACCATGGGCGTAATGGAGTCCGAACAAAGGACCCGATCCCGAGGACAGTGAGTGGAGATAAATTCACTCATCGGTTAAACTAGCCTATACCCGGGTCGAGGTGGCACGACCCCGGGGGGTCCATGAGACTCGGCAATATTTTGCGGCAGGACGTCCTCTGGGACTACCCCTGACCCTTTGGGATGATTGGGGATCATTGGTTAGGTGTGGCTAAGAAGAAGGGTTCGCTGAGGGAGTGATCTCCTCTTCGGGGTTTTCTCATCCTCGGAGAAGTCACCTCCTCGGAGAGGTCACCTCCTCGGACAAGGTGGTTAGAGAGAATATCCCCCATGTGCCTCGCACATGGGCTCCATCCTACATCATGAGGTGCCTATAAATAGCACCCACCCATAGCTTTACAAGGGATGGATTTTGGAGATTTTTAACTCTTGGGAAAGAACTAATTTCCCTTCTCCATTGTCAACCTTGAGAGTGAAAGTGGGAGATCAATGGGAGAGCCTTGCCATTATTCTATTTTCTAGCCATTTTGCCTTCTTCTTCACCCAATCTTTTATCTCCATAATCTCCTTTGTTGTTGTGTTCCTATGTTGAGATTATTGAAGAATCTAAGCCTCTCATCATATTCTAGAGAATTCGAAGTTGTTCTTCAAGGATCTTCGAAGATCTTCGAATTTTCCAACTCCTTTCTTGAACCCTCTCCTACAACTTCCACTACCATCAAAATTGTCATGATCTTCTGATATATATATAAAATATCACGGTCTATAAATATTTATAATTTGTTTAATATTTCTTAAATAAGTGTATTTATTTAGAAAAGTATATTTATTTGGGTCATATCGCTACTTTTTTGAATATTTTTTTTTGTAAAAAGTCAAAAAATATATTTATTTAGATTATCCCAAATAACTCCCAAGATTGATTTTTATTTGTTTGATATTTTATTTTATTTTTTTAAAATATAAATTACACTTTTTACTTAAAAAATAATTTTACTCAAATTTGAATTTAAATCTTATTATTTTAATTTTGATAATTTTATTCCCATACTTCAAGTTGAATATTACAAAAAACTCTAAGGTTTAACTACAACATTTTCTTAGTTTAGTGACATTTGAAAGTGTCACAAAACTATTCTTCTAATGACATTTTTTTGGTCTTGTGACATTTTTAACAAGTGCCACTTCTATCGGTGCCACGGTAGATACGAGTGCCACGGTAAATACTTGCAAGTGCCACTGCACCATCATGGCTGAAAACTTTCAATGACATTTTAATGTCATGGTAGATATTATTTGTGGCACTATCAAGCGCCATTAAAAAAAGATTTAGTGACACTTGTAAGTGTCATTACACCATCAAGACTAAAACCTTTCAGTGACACTTTAATGTCATGATAGGCACTATTTGTGACACTATCAAGTGCCATTCATGGCGATAATTCGTTGTAGAACAATTTGATCCGCTCTTGCGGAGACTCGAACCGCCAACATTCAGCACCATAAACCTTATACACCATACTCTTCCCACTACACCTCTATAGCACCACATGATTATATATGCAACATATATTATTTATATAGTACATTAATCCATATTAATATAAAAGTATATGTATAAACATAATTATTTATTGAACATAATTTATGTAAAATAAACTATTTACTACCAAAATAAAAAAGACCACTTTTGGCGACTAAATATTTTTTAGTCGCCAATTCTATACTTTTGGCTACTAATTATTTTTTACTTGCCAAAAAACTTAACTTTTGTCGACCAAAATCGGATTTGGTCGCCGAAGATGCACTTTCAGCTACCAAAATTTTGGTCACCAAAATTTTTTATTCTCGCCTTAGGATTTTAGATCTCCCGCGCTAAAAATGACCACTTTTGGCGACTAAACTTATTTTTTAATCGCCAATTGTAGACTTTTGGCTACTAAAATTTTTTTAGTCACCAAAAAGCTTTACTTTG
>NW_021025351.1:1049662-1089532 GCF_004153795.1 Camellia sinensis | reverse complement strand
AATTAAAAAATTGGAAAAAAAATTAAATATAATTCACCCCACCCAAAAACATATCACTACATATTTAATAAATTATACATTGTAAAAATAATATTACATTCTTTTGTAGAAAATACTCAAAAATAAAAACAAATATGAAATTTCATTACAAAATAAAAATAAGAAATTCACTTTTCAAAAATTTCATTCATCCAATTATTTTCTTTGTTCAGTAATGTGTTTGTAGATTTATTGTTTATTATTATTAGAAAAAATTAGGAAAAAAAAAAACCAGAATATAAACCATTAAACAAATGAACCGTGAATTTTTAATTTTATCAATTTAAATCATAAACTTTTGATTTGTTTTCAATTTAATATATTTATCTATTTATACTAAGTAAAACTAACGCATATATTTTAGTAATTAAACTTAGTAAAAAATGATATTTTAGACATTTTATATATGTTTATATTGATTTTAATAACTAAAATACTATTTTTTCATCGATTTTAATTAACGAAAATTGGCAAATTGTTTAAATTAAAAACAAATTAAAATCATGGTTCAAATTAACAAAATTGAAAACTTAAAAATTTGTTCGTTAATGTTTTTAGTTTTCAGTTTACAAAAATAAGAAACAAGTTTTCATTTATTTTTGTAAAAAATAAAAACAAAAAACTTGTTTGGTGTTCAAAAATATTTTGAAAACAAATAAAAATAAAAAGAAAATATTTGATGAGTTGTCGAAATTAGTAGGCAGAGATGGATGGTGGATGGATCTGGTGACCAGTAATAGCTGGTGGTTGAAGGTGTCCACCGGAATTAGCAGTCAGATGTCACTGAAGGTCATGATCTAGCCGAAGATCATGAAGTGACTGAAGATCACGATGGTGACACTGACTCACTGGAGAGTTGCTAGAGGTTGGCTGGAGCTTGCTACCCACCGACGGTGGGTAGTGGTGGCAGCTGTTGGTGGTGGTTGAAAGTATTTTTTTTTGGATGGTGGATGGATCTGGTGACCAGTAGTAGCTGGTGGTTGAAGGTGTCCACCGGAATTAGCAGTCAGATGTCACTGATGGTCATGATCTAGCCGAAGATCATGAAGTGACTGAAGATCACGATGGTGACACTGACTCACTGGAGAGTTGCTAGAGGTTGGCTGGAGCTTGCTACCCACCGACGGTGGGTAGTGGTGGCAGCGGTTGGTGGTGGTTGAAAGTTTTTTTTTTTGGTGAATCGAAAGTGATGGGTGAAGAGAAAATGAAAACTCATTTTAAAAACAAGTGAAAACAAATTTTTTATGCTTTCACAAATTTTGAAAATTTTAAAAATGAAAACAATATGCCAAATAAGTTTTCATTTTCAATTTCAAAAATAAAAAAATAAAAACAAAGACAGAATGCAAGAAACAAAAACGTTAACAATTGACTCCTTATTTTGTTATAAGTTGCAAACTTTAGAGGTTTTTTTATTTTATTTTATTTGTGTGTGTGGGGGGGTTGGTTATTGTCCCAATTTTAATTTAGTTCTCTCATCTAAATTTTTATTAATTTTTTTAAACGTATATCTCAAGTATCTTAAAATTATTATTTTTAAAAACAAATTATATGATATTTCCACCAAAGTCGGTTGTTATTAAAGGAATCCAAAGTTAATTATGTGACAAAATAAACTGTAAAAATCATTTCAAGTCGACTAAAAAATTTTAAAAATCAAATTTAAAGCTTCTTTAAAATTAGTTAAAATTTTTAAATTGAACATAAACAATTAACTATTCGAATTATTTAACTCGTTTACCACCATATCTCATAATACAGAGAGAGAGCTAGTCGACAAACTGGGCCGGCAACCGAAGACGACTCAGAGGACCACATTCTTTGTTTTGTTCTAGAGCCCTAAGCATAGCCAAAATACTACTTCGTTTTCATATGAATTTTTAATGCAAATAATGAGATACGTTGTGATTTCTTTTTGTTTTCAATTTAATGAGAAGGTATGGAATTTTTTGATAAAATATTAAGCAGTACTCGACACACTCTCTGTCTCCCACTCACTCCATTGTTTAACAAACACATGACAAAAAGAAGAGAAGGGACATAGAGAGGATATCTAGAGGTGTGCAAAGCAATAGCAATAGCAATAGCAATGGCAGTGGCAGTAGTAGGTGATAATAATAAGCCTCATGCAGTTTGCATACCATACCCAGCTCAAAGCCACATAAAAGGAATGATGAAACTAGCAAAGCTCCTCCACCATAAGGGCTTTTACATCACTTTCGTCAACACAGAGTTCAACCAAAACCGCCTAATCAAAGCCGGAGGACCTGACTCTCTCAATGGCTGCCCTAACTTCCAATTCAAAACAATCCCAGATAGCCTCCCACCATCTGACCCCGATGGCAACCAAGACATAACTCTTCTCTGTAGATCCATTAGAAGGAACTTGTTGACACCATTTTGCAACCTCCTTGCTCAACTCAATGAAGACGACAACACTACCACACCATCTGTCACTTGTATTGTCTCTGATGGTATAATGCCATTTACCATTAGAGCTGCTCATGAGCTCCAAATCCCGGTCGCTGTGTTCTGGACTTTTGCTGCTTGTGCCTTCATGGGCTATTATCAGTATCGTGCACTCTTGGACAGAGGTCTTACACCACTCAAAGGTATGTATATCTTTATATTTGGGGCAAATTATATACTTTCCAGTTCTTTACACCTAGTCTTTCTTAGTTGTAATTCTCTAATTTTTTAATTTTGATTTTCAAAATGTGCAATCTGTTACACTTTCGGCATTAGTGCTGCTCAAAATAAATAACAACCGGAGAGTATTTTGAAAATTTTATACGAAGCCTAGTCTCAAAGTACGTATTTTGTTAAATTTTGGTCATTACATTTTGATCCCCAAAAATATGCGCTTTGTTTAATTTTGTTGCAATTTTTTCTTTTTCTTTGTTTGTAAAGTTCAAAAGACGCATCATCTTTTCGTTATTAATTTTGAACAATACTAACACCCAAGACTAAGGTGAAACAATTTGCATATTATGGATACCAAAATGAAAAATTAAATATTGAAAATTAAAATGTAACATATCACATACATGTTTGTGGTGACTATTAGTGTAATTAACTTATTAAACCATTTTGTTATATTGTAAAAACGTGTTATTTTGCCAAACAAGTTTCAGAAAATGAAGGCAGAACTTGTGTTCAAAGCTACTATTGTTTATGATATGCAGATTCAAGTTATCTAACTAGTGGATATTTGGACACTGCAATAGACTGGATTCCTGGAATGAAAGATATTCGTCTGAAGGACCTTCCAACGTTTTTTCAAACTACTGACCCAAATGATGAGATATTTAACTTAAGCATGGACTCAGCAGAAAGTGCTTCACAAGCTTCAGCATTGGGCCTTCATACTTTCGATGCGTTGGAGCAAGATGTTTTGGGTGCTCTCTCATCTATTTTTCCCCACATTTACACCATTGGTCCTTTACAGTTGCTTCTGAACCAGCATGTATCACCAAAAGAACAAGACCAGTTGGCGTCTCTTGGATGCAATCTATGGAAAGAAGAACCAAAGTGTCTCCAATGGCTTGATTCCAGAGAACCTGGCTCTGTTGTTTATGTCAATTTTGGGAGTCTAGCAGTCATGTCATTGCAACACTTGGTAGAGTTTGCTTGGGGACTTGCCAATAGCAATCACTACTTCTTATGGATAATTAGGCCTGATCTAGTGATCGGAGAATCGGCTATTCTGCCACCAGAATTCGAGGCAGACACTAAAGAAAGAGGACTGATAGCAGGTTGGTGCTCGCAAGAGCAAGTCCTAAATCACCCATCAGTTGGGGTGTTCTTAACACACAGTGGATGGAACTCAACTATTGAGAGCTTGACAGCGGGGGTGCCCATGATGTGTTGGCCATTTTTAGCGGATCAGGTGACAAACTGTAGGTACACTTGCACTGAATGGGAAGTTGGTATGGAGATTGATCATAATGCGAAAAGAGATGAAGTAGAGAAGCTTGTTAAAGAGTTCATGGAAGGAAAAAAAGGGAAGAAAATGACGAAAAAGGCTATGGAGTGGAAGAAATTGGCAGAAAAAGCCACTGGACCAGATGGGTCATCCACTTTAAATTTGGACAAATTGGTGAATGTGCTGCTGTCAGGACAGGCCCGGCCAAAACATGGGATTACAAGACAAGTGTATGGAGCATACAAGGTATGTCTAAACCAACTTAAAACAGTACTATATCACGGCAAAACAAAGCCTAATATGCATTGAAATGGAGCTAAAGCAAGCTAGGCACACATGCTACAACACAAGCCACTTATGCAAGCATCAAAGACAACAAGGAGAGGGGACAACCCTCTCCCATTTAGGACCACAAAACCACCTCTCCATCACTAAAAATCCTCTGGATTTTAGTGGTAGAGAGGTCATGGAAAGGCCAAAGCAAGGGGCCAAAATGGATGGCCTAAAACAAGGCCTAACATGGCCTTAGAGGGGGGAAACAACCCCAAACCTCAAAGAGGCCTTAAACAAAGATCAAAAGCAGGTAAAAGCAGAACTTTTCTTAGTTTATAACTAAGCTTAAAAATAGATGCAAGATAGGTTAAAAGCCTATGCAAAAATGGGAAATAAAGGGAATAGTTCTCACCCTTGTAGACCTCCTTCAAGAAGACCACTCCAGCACCTTCCTTGGGTCAAAACCAGCTCAAAAACTTCAAAAATAACTTCTTAAGACCTCTGTACCTCAAGGATGGTGTACCACTCGGTGTCTTAGTGCAAAAATGTGAATAAAACATCCTTTTGGTCACAAATGCACACACAAATATATAGAGGAAGAGATATAGAGAGAGAGCGATATATGAACTCTAACCCTAAATTTCAGAACCTCCGAGAAGGAAGGAGGGCCTCCCCTCTTATAGAAATCAAATTTCTAAGGTTTCCAAGAGAAGCTAAACAAGAGGCCAATCCCTCCATACACGTGTATGGAGGGGGTGTAAGTGGATGCCAGTTGTGACAGCTGGCATAAAAATATCTGCAAAAGCAGAAGAACAGGGGTCGGTTGGAAAATATGGTTGATTGACCAACAAAAATGGCTGGCCGACCAAAAGAAATGCCGACCGACCAAAATATTTGGCCGGTAGCAAGAAAACTAGGCCGGTGGCCTCAAGCCAAGGCCGGTGAGGTGTGGGGATGACCAACAAGCCATTCCCTGCCCTCAGAAGCAAAAACACAAGTGTTTGGCCCATGACCGAGCACAAAATAGCCAAGTTGAGAGATCTTGAGGGAAGGCGTGTAGCTGAGACCTCCGAGAACTCAAAACGAACAAAAACATGGATGATCACCGAGTGTTCAAACGGTGACGTCCAAGTCTTGAGGACGGTCAAAAATGGCGTGTCTATAGTTGCCCCTCTTTGACAGAACTCGAAAGTCATAACATTGACGGGAGTGAATGTCAAAGCCCAGAGACGACCCATTTTTGACAAGGCCGAAGACTTAGACAAAGCATGGAAGATAGCAAGATATGTGCCCAAAGGCAGGGGCAAAATGCAAGAACAATGCATGATGCCGAACATAACTTATGATTATACAAAGAAAGCTGTAACGAAGCAATACATACAATAAATGCAACAATTTTAAGCAGGCCAAAACCAAACTACATTAGAATGCAGAGAGGATGTAAGAGAATTATGTAATTCTCGCTACGTTTGACGCGGAGAATACAATACCTGTGCGGTTCGTCTGGTCGTGCCAGCTTCAAATGAACCGTACATACAATATCGTGCCCAAAAAAGAAGGAGAACTTAACAGGTACAATATTGTTAGATACATGCATAGCAACGCAAGTGAAAAGTGTGTGACAATGCGGGTGAGAGGGTGCACGACAATGCAGGTGGAAGGGGTGCATAACAACGCAACCCGAGTGTGCGCATAACAATGCGATTTGAAACAAGCATAACAAGGCTATGAAGGTACAAACACATATAAGTAAAGTACACGTGGCAACGTGTACAATGTGTGTAGGTGAGGAAGAGAATACACATGTAAGTAAAGCATGCGCGATAACGCATGCAACGTGTAAAGTAAGGAATAAAATGTACACATGTAAGTAAAGCACATGCGACAACATGTACAATGTGTGAAAATAAAGGAACTTGAACACATATAAGTAAAGCATAACGCGACAACGCATGCAATGTGTATAGGAACTTGAACACATATAAGTAAAGCATGACGTGACAACGCATGCAATGTGTATAGGAACTTGAACACATATAAGTAAAGCACACGCGACAACGCGAGCAATGTGTATAGAAACTTGAATGGAAGGGTGCAAGACAATGCAACCTAAGAATGCAAAACAGCGCGGGTGCACGGGAGGATGCAAGACAATGCAACCTAAGAATGCGAAACAACACGGGTGGACGAGAGGATGCAAGACAATGCAACCTAAGAATGCGAAACAACGTGGGTGGACGGGAGGATGCAAGACAATGCAACCTATATTCTATATGCAATGGATGGAATGGATAAGGCGCGCGGCCGAACCGTATCTTGCCTAGGAAAGGCATGGACAGAAACAAACCACGTCTAATCATGGAAACGGTGCCGCCACCCTCAACATTAGGTGCGTACACATGATATCATAACAATGCTTCAACACGAAAAGTATGGGCACATACTAGACCAAGCTCAACATGGAAAGGCGCAAGCCATAGATGGATATGCAGCAAATGCATGCAAACTACGATGCAATATATGGAAATGTACGACAATGCATCTTGAGATGCATGACAATGCAAATGAACCCAAATGCGTGACAACGCACTTTTTTTTTTTTTTCGAAATGCATGACCATGCAAATAAACTCAAATGCGCGACAACGCACGTTTTGTTTGAAATGCATGACAATGCAAATGAACTCAAATGCATGACAACGCCTCGTTTTTTTTTTTTTTTTGAAATACATGACAATGCAAATGAACTCGAATCCGCGACAACAAACGTTTTGTTGGAATGCATGACAATGCAAATGGACAGTGCATAACAATGCAAATTGTGCGTGTTACAACGCGTGTAGTTGTACATAACGGTACAACCTATGCATGTTTATCATAAACGAGGCAACACATGTAATGCAACGCATTTAAAGTAGTTATTGAATCTCGCAAGATACCAAAGGATACGGAAAGGATACACTTTGCGCGTATTGAGCATCGCATACGGGAAACATGGCTCGAGGTCAACACGAAGGCCGATCAAGGTTCGAAATTGCATTTCCTTGTACTGCCTTGATAAATGAAGGTTCCAAACCACATCAATTACCCAAACAAGGGGGTAGAGGGTTCACTGGCCACCGGGGAAAACCAGCGGCCATCCACTGGCCACAAAATAAGGCCATCGGCCAACTTTTTGGCCGACCGGCTAACAATTTGGCCGACCCGCTAAAAATGCCTGTGTCGGGGTAGTTTTGTCCGTTGGCCACGGGTCTTGAAATATAGGGCTCCAAGCCCTATATTTCTCACTTGCCCAAGCTCGAAAACTTCTTCCCTCTCTCTAAGTTATTTTTGAACCTTCATTCCTCATTTTTTCCTCGGTTTTTGAGCCTGTTTCGTCGTTTGATTTGTGAACGCCTCCTCGTTTCGCATGTTTTGAACCAAACAAATCTTGGTTTCAGTGCATTTTTCTCGATTTCCACCACTCGGGGTTTGTTTCCCTTGAGTTTACCTTGATTCTCGTGCCTTTTCCGCATTCTGAGCCTTCTGCCCATTTTTCACCCTCTCAGGGTTGACTTTTCAGTTGACTTTTCACATTCTCGCCCGGTTTTCACACTTCCGGCCATTTTTGCACCCTTCTTGACATGGCAGACGATCTTCCACAGGGTGGGGCTCCCCCAGAGATGGATGTTGACCCTGAGGTCGAGCTCCTACCTCTTCACATCCGGCCGTTCGATCCGGCGGCATACAAGCCGGCTATACACGTGATTCCTTCTGACAGCCTTCGCCACTTCCGGAGCCATGCACGAGGAGCGCCACCGGAGCTTCCGCTGCGCGAGCCAGAGTCACATTTGTCGTATGGCGCTTCTGAGGTACACTCTTCCTTATTTCATTTTCTGCAAAGTAGAATACATAACTGCAATAGTTGATTCTGTTCTTTAAATGCTTGGCCCAGATACACCGATACATCGCATGCTGTAGTTCACTGTGAGCACACCAGCACCTGATATCTGTTTGAATCTGAACATGCGCACACACGCTGTATTTTCCACTGAACCACTCAAACACACTGACACATCACATGCTATAGTTCACTGCGAGCACACTTGCACCTGATATCTGTTTGAATCTGAACATGCGCACACACGCTGTATTTTCCACTGAACCACTCAAACACACTGACACATCACATGCTATAGTTCACTGCGAGCACACTTGCACCTGATATCTGTTTGAATCTGAACACGCGCACACACGCTGTATTTTCCACTGAACCACTCAAACACACTGATACATCGCATGCTGTAATCCATAATAACATTAAATCCATAAATCCATAATAACATTAGTCAAATTTTTCGGATACTAACATTACATCATAAAGTACAAAAGTAAAGCAAATACAATCAAATACACCATCGCCTTCAAAATATTTTCCACCCTTCGAAGCCTTCGACCATAGTCGCCATGTTCATTTTCCACGTCATACAGCCTCCTCCTCAGCTCGTTAAAGTCTTCTACTGTAACACCATCAGAAGCTCTAGTGTTGGAACGGATTGTGGACGTCACATCTTCATCATCTTCAGCCACGAACTTGAAGTAATTGCAATTGGGATTTTCAGTCTACAATGCAACCAACAATTAGTTAGTCTATTAAAACAAATTAAATTGTGACTACTTACATATTTAATATTTGCAATGCAATACTTACATATTTTGATGGGCAAACAAAGAACAAATGCCCTTTATTTCCATTCTCATTTGTTTTTACGATATGTATGGCAGCTGTTCTTCCACAATTGCACATTCTCAGTTTTAATCTTATGTTGTTGTTGTCATTAGAAGAAGAAGCCATTTCTAAATCTACATAGACAATACAACACAAACAGTCAGCCCTCGAGAAACCAATTTAGTTTTGAAACCAACATTGTAGTGGGCTCATAAAAACCTATTCTATGTGTTATTCAGCATTGTAGTTCTACATACAAATTGATTAGGTCTCAAAGTGTTTAGTTGCACTGAATTCAGGAAAACAATGCTACAATTCTGGGCAGTAACCTATCCTAAGGTGTTCAGAGTTAAGAAGAAGGTAGAGAATATTTTCTACAAGGGTAGACTCCTAATGAGTACTCATGGTTAACAGTCGGAAGATATGCAATCATAATCGTATGTCTGATGCCTAATGACTTCAAAGTGATTGTGATTACTATTTATTGTTGTTCTTCTTTTTCTTGAACCCTCCAATATCCATATTTAATTGAATCCTCCCTTTCAATTATCTTACTAACACAACTCCCCATCTAATTACTATCTCAACAACCATATGTTATAGCCCAATTAGACATTTTACAAAAAAAAAGGAAGCACGTGGAATATGGACTAAGCATTGGAACCTCCAAATGCTATGCATGTTTCAAAGTTATGAAGTTTAAGCCTCTTTTTTATTGGCAAGAATACAGAAATAAAATATTAAGGTTCACAACTATCATATATGCATACAATACACCATCTAAGAAGTTCCAATCATGCATCATAAAGCTTTTGCTAGAAATTTCCCTTGAGTACATGCGTACATATTGATAAGTAAATTCCCCTCGAGTATATTTCCAGAAATATACACTCAATTCATGCTCTGTATAAGAGTATTACAACTAGCTATCAATATTCTCAAGTGATTGGTTCAAATACAATAAAAGGCGGAAAAAAAAAAACCATATACAAAATGAGAACTGTCCATCTTATGTCAAGAAAAATCAAATCCCAATTGCAAAACAATAGCAAGAAACTAACTTCACAGGGGGTTTGCGGTCCTTCCGGATTAACTTATCCATGTTATCCATGATTCCTACCTTTAAGAAGTGTTAGCCAACATTTGGTTTCTGTATAACTACACTTACTGACATTGATTATGTTTTATTGCAGTTGAATTCAAGCCATTAAAATGTTTTTTATGGGGCGCACACACCTGTTAAAATTGATTTATTAACAGAAGCCATTAAATTTTTTTTATCCTATAGCTACAGTTACTGATATTAATGTTAATGCCTTCTTAATGGCTTGTATTTAGGCAATTTAAGGCAGTAAATTATAGAAGTACTAACATATGGACAAAGATGGAAAAAAGAAGAAGAAGAAGAAGAAGAGGAAACCCAAATCAAAGCCCTAAATTTGTAGCTGTTGGAATCCCAAATCAAAGCCCTAATTTTGAAATTCCAAATCTAAAAGCCCTAAATTTTTTCAGACGTTTCAAAATCCCAAATCAAAGCCCTAATTTTGAAATTCCAAATCTCAAAAGCCCTAAATTTTTTTAGAAATTCCTAGGGCTGAGCAAGGAATCCGTGAAATCCGTAATCCGATCCAGTCCAGTCCAATCCGATAGGTTTGGATTGGTTTTTTGAATCCGTGGTTTGGTTCCGGATTGAATAATTAAAAATCCGTAGTTCACGGATTGGTTCCGGATTGAATCCCATGGTTCCAGATTGGAACCGATCCGGACCGTATACAAATAGTCTATATTTTTATTATACATCCTCCCCCATAGTATCTTTTCTTATTCTATGTAAAATCTAAACTCAAACCTAAAATCGTATAATATCTTCTTTTATTACTTTTGTTTGTTAGTTTTAAGTTTTAATTTGCAATGGTCTAAATACTTATGGTGAAACCAGTTTTCTTATGGTTGTTTAAATTCTAGAACAGTATGTCGTTATTATAGAAAAACATGTTGCTATTATGGAACTAATATAGCGCTATGTTTATATTTTTATGAAATTCAAGTGTTATATATATATTTTTGTTATTTAATTATGTGAATCCGTGGTCCTAAACCGATCCAATCCGTATTTAAATGGATTGGTTCGGATTGGTTCCATGACTTGAACGGATTGGATTGGTTCCAATTTTTTAAGAACCGTAAATAACGGATTGGTCCTGGTTTTATCCCAATCCGGTCCAATCCGGACCATGCTCACCCCTAGAAATTCCAACTCTAAAAGCCCTACATTTTTTCACTCCTAACTTCTTAATTTCAGACGTTTGAAGACCAACCTGGTTCGTGATCTATGCTCAACCGATGGTGGTCGTCGCGGTGGAGTTCACGAAGCGTAGAGGCTGAAGCGGTGGAGCTGTGGTTGTCGTGGGGTCGCCGTCTGGGTCGCCGTTGGGACTGGTCGCCGGTTCGTCGGTGAGGGTAGGTTCGGTGGACGACCACGATCGACTGTAAGGCTGAGTGAAAGTGAGAAAGTGTGAGAGTGAGAGTGAATGTCTCTGAGCTATGTTGTTGTTTTGTTTGGGCGGGAACTCGAAAAAATTTCATTTTTTTGTTTTTAATAATCTCAGCCGTTGCAAGCAGGAAATGAAGGACCCTCCTCAAGAAGAGGATTCGGACTCCAAAATGTAGGGCATCCAATTAAGAATTTGTATTGTATCGTTCTATTTTAGATTTATGTCGAAATTATTTCAATACTAACTCAATTCAATTATTTTTTATGTTATTGGATCATGTCATTTTTTATTTGTATTCGGTTAATATTTCATGTTAAAACTTTTACTCTTAGTTAAAAAATAAATGTTTAAATTTAGTTCAATTATAAATTAATCTCTACTCAGTTCAATTAAAAAATAAATGTTTAAATTCAGTTCAATTATATTTCCATATTTAAAAAAATAAATAAATTTTAACCTATTACTATATTTTTTTAATAGAATGACTCTAGGTAACAAACAATAATATCTTAAATAAATAAAATAAAAGGATAAATTACAAACACACCTCTTGAGGTTTACTTAAATTATGAATTATTCCTTGTAGTTTTGGGAATTACATTATGCCTCCTAAGGTTTCTAATTTCATTATATTTCCATATTTAAAAAATAAATGAATTTGTATTGTATCGTTCTATTTTAGATTTATGTCGAAATTACTTCAATACTAACTCAATTCATTTATTTTTTATGTTATTGTATCATGTCATTTTTTATTTGTATTCGGTTAATATTTGATGTTAAAACTTTCACTTTTAGTTAAAAGTACCAAACATCTGGCAAAATAATTTTTTTCACAAGTTTAATTTTATAAAATTAATCTCAACTAAATAAAATTATTCAAAAAAAATGTTTAAATTCAGTTCAATTATATTTCCATATTTAAAAAAATAAATAAATTATAAACTATTACTATATAAAGTAATAGAATGACTCTAGGTAACAAACAATAATATCTTAAATAAATAAAATAAAAGGATAAATTACAAACACACCTCTTGAAGTTTACTTAAATTATGAATTATTCCTTGTAGTTCTTGAAATTACATTATGCCTCCTAAGATTTCTAATTTCATTACAAATAAGTATTTTATTAATAAATCATCAAGTTAATTAACAATTTTTAATGATATTAAAATTTTATTTCAATTAATAATTCAGATAATTTTATTATTATATAGGAGAATATTTAGAAATTTTATTTTTTTAGTTAATTCTGTTAAATAAAAAATTCTGACAGAGAGCTATTTGTAATTTTTTAAACTACAAGGGGTAATTCGTATTTTAATTAAACATCAGAGAGTGTATTTATAATTTACGCTAAATAAAAAAAAACGTGGATATTAGCAAATAAAAAAAAAAGAGTAAGTAATTATCATTTTATCCAATCAATCTTATTTTTTTCTTTTTTTTTTTAAATTACGTTTAAGGGGCTCAATTTTAAAAGTTCGCCTTGAGTCTCGAAAATCCCAAGGCTACTAGCCTTGGTTGCTATCTAGAAACTAAGGCCATATTTGTTTAGCTCCATAGGATGTGATTAAGAGTACAAAGATTATTAATGTGGTGGTATTGGATTGAAGATGTAAAATAAAGAGTATTTGTTTATACACTACCAGATTAGTAATATTATAAATAGTATTAATATATAAAATTAATATTTTTTTAGGAGAATTTTTTTTAAGTCCCTGACATTAAGATTTATAAGATAAAAGATATACAATATTTTCATAATAGTTTAAGTTCCTCAACATTTTCACAGAAAAAATTCAACTCGGAGAAATTTCGCCTGACTCAGAGAAATTTCAACCTCAACACGGAGAAATTTTAATTTTCACAGAGAAATTTCTCTGATATGATTATGAAGAAATTTCATCGAGAGACTTTAGCTAATAAAAATAAAATAAAATAAAATAAAAACATCTTGGACCTCTTCTACTACAGAAAGTTTGAGAGAGATGTTTCATTAATTTTCTTATTTTTTTAATATTATAATTATTTTTCTTGTTCTAAAAAATATATTTTTTTCTTAAAAATCATTTAAAAATTCACTAATCTCCTCAATCGATTTCTAACCCCAAACCCTTCATGGGATTGGTAGCCCTATCAGTGGGGAATTACTAGTCCGAGGATAGTTAATCCCTTACTCATGTCTCTAAACAAACACTCTTTAGGTAGGTCCCACGGACTATTAGTCCAATCTCCCCTTCCTCAAGAGCGAAACAAACATGGCCTAAGATTTTCCAAATATTGATTGTTTTGGTATTTGGATTTTAATTTGGAAAATAATTTTGTATAATAGGTTTCATTATGATATATCATTAAAGCCTATATTCCTCTTTGGCGTTTATCTGCAACAATGGTGTCGGCTGTGTTGGTGTACCAAGATCAAGATTCGTCCCTATCAGTGGGGAATTACTAGTCCGAGGATAGCTAATCCCTTACCCATGTCTCTAAACAAACACTCTTTAGGTAAGTCCCACGGACTATTAGTCCAATCTGCCCTTCCTCAAGAGCGAAACAAACATGGCCTAAAATTTTCCAAATATTGATTGTTTTGGTATTTGGATTTTAATTTGGAAAATAATTTTGTATAATAGGTTTCATTATGATATATCATTAAAGCCTATATTCCTCTTTGGCGTTTATCTGCAACAATGGTGTCGGCTGTGTTGGTGTACCAAGATCAAGATTCGTCCAAGTGAAATTTTTTGAAAATCTGATTACTAACAAAATAATTGGTTTAGATTGTATGGTTTAAATTCGTTTTTGCCTTGAAAAATTTTGGCAATTCAAGACCATCAAATTTTCATAATGTATATACACGATGAAATGTATTGTAATAGTTGTAATTGAAATGGGTAAATTATACTTTGTCCATTTTATGTTTGACTTATTTCTCACTTTGACCCTTTATATTTTAGATTTTTCTCAATTTATTCTTAAAGTTTATTTCTGTCAAAAATTAGACAAAAAATGACAAATTGACAATCATGTGATATAAAAATATTTTATTATATATAATTTACATATCTGACACAAAATCAAATTACAATATAATAATATTTTTTTTATATTATGTGACAGTTATCGTGGTTTTTTCTATTTAATTTTGAATAGAAATTAACTTTAAGAGTAAATTGAGAAAAAATTCGAATATTAAAGGTCAAAGTGAGAAAAAATAAACTTCAAAAATCAAAGTAAAAAAGTAAATTGAAATTGGAAAGAAGTCCAAAATAAATAAATGAACAAGGAGGTAGATCCCCTCAAGTTCAAAATCTAGACGGGAGGGTTTTGTTCAGACTTGTGGAGTCTATCACGGGTTTTATTTTGATTATCCGAGTCGTTCACTTTATCGGACACTTCGTGTATTTCACACACAAAAAAATTAGATTGATCCGATAACAATTACTTATTCAATTTATTACGTCTATAAAAAAAAAAAAATTGTGATTTATTTTTAAAAGCACAATTGTCATTTATTTTTTTAATAAAAAAAAGTGATAAATTAAATAAGTTACTATTATCGGATTTACATAATTTTTTATATAGATAAAATACATAAACTACCTAACAAAATAGATGATTTGAATCATCAAAACTGGTAAATAGTGAACTCTACGTCACAAGCTGCGCCCCTCCAATGATACATCCCACTAAAAGTGGTGCTCTAAAGCACCACTAATGAGTTGGCAAGCACTTTCACTAAAAAAAAAATAAAAATACAAGATACAAGCAGTGGGTCCCGTTCACTGCCACATCACTAGTGGTGCTTTTAGAGCACCACTTTTAGTGGTCTCAAGCATTATTGTTTAAATATTGGACCGAAAGATATCCTCCTCCAATAAAAAAAAAAGACTAAAAAATAACAAGAAATTGGTAACGGGAAGAATTTATCATAACCTTTTTTAGGGTGCAATTTACCATAAATAGTGTTTGGAACTTTGTGGATCGACTGATCGGTGGTCATTCTTTTTTTTTTTTTTTTTTTTTCCTTTTTTTTCCATATCGTGAATTCTGAACAAAATAGATGATTCGAATCATCAAAACTGGTAAATAGTGAACTCTACGTCACAAGCTGCGCCCCTCCAATTTAAATATTGGACTGAAAGAACAGACTAAAAAATAACAAGAAATTGGTAACGGGAAGAATTTATCATAACCTTTTTTAGGGTGCAATTTACCATAAATAGTGTTTGGAACTTTGTGGATCGACTGATCGGTGGTCATTCTTTTTTTTTTTTTTTTTTCCTTTTTTTTCCATATCGTGAATTCTGAAATGTTAGGTCATTTTGATAAAAATTATAGAATTTCTAGTATTTTTCATATAATAATAATCACAATAACAATAATAAAAGAGATTGAAAAGGAGGAGGATTTGAGTGTTGAGATCAAAATTAAAGTAGTTAATTTTCAAAACAACCTCTTATTATGCGACGGTTTGTTCACTGCCATAACCTTTTATTATCACCACCACCATGGTAGATTGCAGCCGGCCACTAACACCAACACGTTCACTACTATCAAAGATTGTCATGGTCTATAAATATTTAGATTGATGGTTATAGTTGTTTGATTTTTTATTTCAAATGTAAATAATTACACTTTTTACATAAAATTAAATTGATCCAAATTTCAAATTTTATTCCTGTTGTTTTAATTTTGACAATTGTTTCCTATACTTAAAGTTGAATTTTAATTTAATTTTTTTGTCCAAATTTTTACTAATTTTTTGCCAGTTACACATATTAACAGATTTGCAAATGTCTTAAAATTGTTAATTTTAACTTTTAATTTTAAATTAAAAGACTAAATTAAATTAATATTTTCACATACATAATTTTAAAACAATTGTTGTGAGTATTTCCAACCAAAAAAACAAAAACAAAAACAAAAACAAAAACATATGAAGCTTACACCAAGTATGGTGTTTTTAAAAGAATCCAAAGTTAATCATGTTACAAAATGAATGGTAAAGATCAGTTTGAAAATTTAATAAATTTTATTATTCATTATAATTTTTAAATTAAATTTAAATAATGTTAATTATTTAACTTGTTTACCTCATTTTATCACAATCTCTTTTGTCCCTCCCTCCCTCCGTTACGATTGGGAAATTATTTAATATTTCTAGAATATCATGTGTTTGTATTTTTTAATCAATTATCATTTAATATGTCCTCTCCTATTCTCCAATCACCTAACATAATACCCTATCTATTCACATTTTTCACTAATCATAATATTATAAAACATTACGTATTCACATTTTGAGATTACTGAATAATTCATTTTGAGATTACTGAATAATTACCCATTGCGACTTTCACAAAGTGAGTTAGTGCACAAATTGGGCCCGCAATCGAGGCCGACCCAGAGGACCCATCCTTTTTTTTAGTTCTAAAACCCTAAGCATAAGCCGAAACAATTATCAACGCCAACACCAATCAACCTTATTTATTGGTATATCAATACAAACAGCGCACCAATGTTATGTACGGATTTTTAAAAAAAATTAAAATTTAATTTTAAAATATATTAACATTTTATATTTTCTATAAAATTTATTAATAGTGATTGTGAGATTTGAATCTTAACATCTACTCAATAATAATTTTCATATTATTATTATCATCCATTTAAGAGAAAATTATCGGAAAGTCTCGTCTCAAAAACAGTTACTCCAATTAGTTCCACCATTTTTCTATTATTCTGGTAAGTGCTGTTGATATTGACAATATAATTGTGAGATCCTATTTTATATGTTTGCTAATTTTTACTAGACAGTTATATCCTTACCTCATTAGGCAACGTTATTTTAGGAAAAATGCTAATGTAGTATGGCATATTTCATCACAAGAAAAAGTTTTTAAAAGGTTATAGTGTAATTTTTTTCAATATCACTTACTTTTTCTCACTATAACACTAATAAAAATCCAACAAATGGTTAGGAAAGTGTTGATATGGCATGTTTCACTGTAAGGAATGGTTCTAAAAAGATTATAGTGTACTTTTTGTTGGACAATCTTTATTGTATTCGAAGAATGGATTAAATAGAGGAGAGAGACTGTTTGATTACAAAAATCAAAACAGTATATAAAAATAAATAAATAAAAATAGATTCTTATTTTGTTACTAAAACAAAATCTAAATCTGGAAAAACGAAAAGTAATTAAAACTGAAATTAAATTAATTACTTACCTTATTAATTTTTCGAACAAAATTTTTTATCAAGTCCAGTGTTTAACACTATGTCTTTAAGACAGATTCGTCCTCTCCACGGTACTTTCAGATTATGGACATCTATCTCACAGGATAAAATGATCAACAACGAATAATAGCAGCACTACAAATTATTCGCACAACGAACACACTTTGTGTTTACACTCTTTCTCACAGAAAAATAATGCAGCAAAATGCAGAGAGAGCAATGACAGAATTGAGTACAAAAATTTAGTGCAAATCCAAATGAAAGACTTGCCTATTTATAGGTGAAACGGTGGCTTTTAGATTTGAATTCAACAAGTATAGTACCTGTTCGGTTTGAATTAAACAGATAGAAATCTGTTTGAATTTAAATTAAACAGGTAAGGGTTTTGAACTGAATCTGTTCGAACAGATATAAAATCTGTACAGAAAGACGCAAGCCAAAACTGAATTTTTCAATTGAAATTTGAAGTCAAACGGTCAGAATTTATTTTCCAAAATTAAAAAATAAATTCAAATGTTTTTGGCTGGACAAGTCCAACCCAACCTTA
The DNA here is from genome assembly GCF_004153795.1 of Camellia sinensis. NCBI lineage: Eukaryota > Viridiplantae > Streptophyta > Magnoliopsida > Ericales > Theaceae > Camellia > Camellia sinensis. Next base: position 1,071,299 of record NW_021025351.1, on the reverse strand, counting down.
CACCACGCACGCGCCCAAGCCCAGGCCTTGCCTAGCCCGCCTGACTGACCGGACGAACAGACGACGACGCGTGTTTATTTTGGGTCCAATGAGTCTAGTCCATTTTGCCCTTAATCTCCCCCTTTACAAAACTTGAGTGCCCCTTGGGGCTTACCCCAAGTTCCAAACTCAAGCTTTATAAACCCACACAAAGTTTGCCTATCTAACCAATGTGGGACAAACGTTTAATTCAAACTTTTAAGGAAATTTCACCAATATGCCATTTCCATGGAGGTCACTTTGGCTTCAATTTTCAATTCACCCGATAATGGTTTTGAGCAACCAAATATACTACGTAATTCACAACGCGACATAGAACTTGTTACCACTTAAACCCGCTAACTTTGGCGCATGGGTTCCACCTAAAAATTAGACCAAATTTTAGGAAAATTTTGATTTTCCAAAACCATTTTTAACAATCCCCCACATGAATGAAATTTAATGACAACGAAAATACAACAATATGCAGATTTGTCGAAAGAGTATAAATCGAAAATATCTTGCATCAGGATAGGTAGCTTTCGGCTTTGAACATTCCCTAGTGATAACCTATCAGACTTACTAGCTAACCAATGGACGCGATGCCTTGATTTGTTTAGCTGTTTGTGTAGGCCAAGACAATAGATTTCACACAAAATATCTTCTGACACATCGTGGTTCTCACGGTTGTGTTCATTTTGGTCTTGAACGCTCCTGGTTGTTCATGAGTGCTTTTAGAGAATTTAGCATCTTCATTCTCATAGAACCGGCCCCAGTTCGACACTTATATAGGTGATTCTTATTGTGAGTATCTCTTATACTTGTCTTGATTTTATGCCTAAATCAAGATATAAATAATCATTAAAAGCGAAGCTTATCCTTAAACCCCTACATACAATATATGTTGCAGATATCACTCTCACCATAGGAATGGATAGGGAATTTTCAATCCCATGGTGATTTCTGGCGAGGCACACATAACTTAGTTGTCCCTTTAAACTTAGTTCTTGGGATATCCAGTCATCTAAGTAAGGTTACCATTATGATGACTCTTATGGAATAGGCTTTAATCCCATCCCCTTCGATGAACTATACACTTGCTATTTTGTCAAACCTTTCGTTAACGGATTCGCAATATTCTCTTTAGATTTTATATAATCTATTGAGATTATTCTATTTGAGAGCAATTGCCTTACGGTATTATGTCAACGACGAATATGTCGTGACTTACCATTGTACACATGATTCAGTGCCCTACCTATTGCAGATTGACTATCACAATATGAATGCAAATAGTTGGCACAGGTTTTGGCCACATTGGAATGTCTTCTAAGAAGTGGTGAAGCCATTTTGCTTCTTCTCCGGCTTTGTCTAAAGCAATGAACTCAGATTCCATTGTGGATCGTGCGATGCATGTTTGTTTCGTGAATTTCCAACAATCCCAGAGTAAAGACATGTCCACTAGTGGATTTTGAGTCTTTAGTATCCAATATCCAATTTGCATTACAATAGCCTTTGAGTACTGCTGGATATGTCTTGTAAAATCAAACATTTTGTGACAATATAAAATTAGTCGCTAATTGTTATTTTTAGAGACATTTTCAAAAATTGGTCGCTAAAGACTTTTCTAGACGCACTTTTAGTGACTTTTTTAGTGACGAATTTAATTTTGTCACAAAAAGTATTTAGAGACCAAAATAATGGTTTTAGGGACGAAAATAATTGGTCGCCAAAAGTCTTATATGTTGTAGTGTTTGGTGAAGACTCTAGTACTCCTGAGCACCAATAATCTTTCATGACATATGTGGGGAAAATTATTTGTTTATTTTGGGACAAATTCACATGATATTTATTGAGGAAAAGAATAAAATTTTTAAACATTTTGTTGAATTTTTTTTAACGTAAAAAAAATGAGAGAAGTATCATAACTTCTGTAACTCCTGATTTTGGTGTAGCCAGTTGAAGGTCAAATATAATGTAGTCTTCTGGGAAAAAAAATCGCACACTCCAATTGTCGAATCCAAACATCTTATGTGGAAAAATGGCCCATATTACATACTAGTACACTTGGACCATGAATCGTCATAGTTTGGAAAAAATTAAAATGACACCCCTTTGTTTAATTGAAATCACTCTTTCACTTTATTTATTTTTTGAAATGTTATTGCTCTCATTTTCTTTACAAAAAAAAAATGTGACAATTTAGATCCATCCGTTAATTGACCATTAACCAAATAGAAAATGCTTAAATTAGCGTAAATAATAAAATGTCAAAATTATCCTTTCATTATATTTTCCTTTTACTTTACATTTTTCTATTTTTAAACAAGATGGTCTTTTCCATCCCCTTTAAAATTACCCACAAGTATAACCATTAAAATCACCAAATAGTGGAGGCAAAACATGGAATTGATAAAAGATGTTTGAGAGTAAAGAATTAAGAATTGAGGTGGTGGGGTTAGAAATGTAGGCAAATAGAGAAATAGACATAGAAAGAAGTGGCCAGCCACATTAAGAATTAAGGTTGCAAGGCCATATGAGGTAGTGACTGTAAAGAAAAGAAAGCAAACAAAGATCGCCACCTCATTGCTTTATTCCCTTGCTCTCTACTCATTCTTTCTCTACTATCACTAGAGGAAATTTGAGTTTTAGTGGTATTTTTAAAATATCACTAAAAGCCTAAAAAACGCTGTAAAAGTTTACAGTGACGTTTAATATTTTCGTCGCTAATACGGCAGTCGCAATAGCTTTACAACGTTTGAAAAACATCGCTAAAAATATTAGATGACGTTTTTTAAAACGCCGCAAAATCTTTAATGTCTGTTTCACCTTCCGTCACAAACTAACGTATGACGTCGTAATGAAGACATTTAGTGGTGTTTTTTCAAAAAATGCCACTTTTTTTTTGAAACGCCACTTCTTTTTTGTGTGTGTGTGGGGGGGGGGGGGGGAATGGAGTTTCTGTTGGAAAAAATGATTTTTGGGGACTTTAATTTAATATAAAAAAAAAAAAAAAAAAGAAGAGAGAGAATTTAACTAAGATGGCAGTTTGAGAATTTAACTAAAAACGCAAATGGCTCAAATTTACATATCCATATGCCAACCATGCATAAAGCTAATCACAATTTTTATATATCCAATATAATTGCACATTTCATGTGACTTTTTACTACACAAAATATATGTACTCTTCAATCTAAAAATTAAAATTAAAAAAAAAAATCACTATGTCAATGCAAGGTAACATTAAATCCAGATTGCCACCCAAAAGATAACCAATCACAACATTTGAAGAACCAACTTCCAATTCTTTCTTTTCCACATGCTTCTCAGTCTTTTCATATAACTGTTTGAGCCTTGACTTGGTTTCATCCTCAGTGAAAGTCCCAAATAGTAATACCTGCAAAAGTGGGAGAAAAGAAAGTGAAGAAAACATTTATTCATTTCATATCTGTTATGAATTACATAACAGTATTTATATACAATGCTGAGACTGAAAGATAACTAATCACTGTAACTTCTTAACTAATTCCTAACCACTTAACCAATTCCTAACTGATTTCCTAACTGACTATACAATGCATTTGATATAACAGATTTTGAATGTACAGCTGGAGCTGTAGCAGTTGCAACTGATGCAACTGATTCTGAAGCTGAAGCTAAACCTGGAGCTGGTGATGCTAGAGCTGAAGCTGCTGTTGTGGTTGTCTTATCACCCTCTTGCAAGCTGATGGGAGAAGGAGAGACCAGAAGCTTGGCTTGAAGATATTGAAACCGAGACACAGAGAGAGGTTTTGTAAAGATATCAGCAATCTGATCCAGAGAAGGAACATAACGAAGTAAAATCTGTTTGCAGGCAACTTTTTCACGAATAAAGTGACAATCGACCTCTATATGTTTTGAACGAGTGTGAAACACAGGGTTGGAAGCTAAGGCAATCGCCGAGAGGTTATCACACCATAAAATGGGAGCAACCGAGGAAGGAAGCTGAAGTTCATGAAGCAACATTTGCAACCAGGTGAGTTCAGTAGCAGTATGCGCCAAAGACCTGTATTCTGCCTCTGTGGAGGAACGAGACACTGTGGGTTGTTTTTTTGCAGACCAAGAAATAAGATTCGAACCAAGATACACACAATAGCCTGACGTACTGCGACGATCAAGAACATCACCAGCCCAGTTAGAGTCAGAGAAAGCCTGTAAATCAAAAGAACTAGGACTGAATGTGAGACCATAAGTTAAAGTCCCTTGAATAAAACGTAGCAATCTTTTGACTGAAGCAAAATGCTCAACAGTTGGAGCATGCATATGTTGACAGGCTTGATTAACGGATAGTGACAAATCAGGCCTGGTGATTGTAAGGTATTGTAGAGCCCCAACGATACTGCGATAAAGTTCAGGTTGACGAAATGGAATATGAGAACCTGAAGAGAGAGAAGGCTTGACAGAACTTGGGGAATGGCAAGGCTTGCAATTGGCCATCCCAGCCTTAAGAAGAATGTCAGAGGCGTACTTATGTTGAGACAGAAAATAAGAATCACCACAATCCTTAATGGAGACCCCTAAAAAATAGGAAATATTCCCCAACTCTTTCATGGCAAAGGCAGTATGCATGTGGGCAATAAGAGAGGCAATGTGAGAAGAATTATTACCTGTGACTAGGATATCATCAACATAGACTAAGAGAATAGTGATGGTAGAAGCTGTCCGTTGAATGAATAAGGAATTATCACAGTGACTGTTAATGAAACCTTGAGATAAAAGAAAAGTAGAGAATGTGGAGTACCAAGCTCTCGGTGCTTGCTTTAAACCGTAGATAGCCTTTTTTAAGAGACAAACATGATGTGGATGAGCAACACTAAGAAAACCAGGTGGCTGAGTCATGTAAACTTCCTCCTCTAAGGTTCCATGAAGAAATCCACTACACACCATCCACTACACCTACATCTATATAAGGAACCATTTGTAATAGACAGATAATGTATCAATTCATCAATCAATATCATCAATAATACATGAATTTTAACATGGTATCAGAGCAGGTTTAGCACCTAGTATTTTTCGCTTCACCGGCGGGTGGCAACCTCACCTTAGCCGTTCGCCGGACCTCAACCTAGTCCGCTAGAATTTTTCTACACATACCTTCACTCCGGTACTCCGTCTCACCATCTTATCTGCAGATCTACCCATTTCACGCAGAACTCACCCATTGTTCTTGCGGGCGATACGTGCTGCCACCAAGCTGTTCTGACTGTCTTGGGCCATTTTGGCGCTTGTTTCGTCTTGAGGCTTGCAAAAGGGCCAGTTCTTTTCTTCTTCAACGAAGCTCCATAGCTGCCGAACCAAAGGCCACACAAGCCATTGCCGTCGGCCTTCGTGAAAGTCACTGTTGATGCCGACCACGCCGTCCGATCCAAACCCTCTCCCGCCAGTCATGCTTGAAAGCCCCAACCATGGGCAAAGGGGGAGCACCTCCCAGGAACAATGCTCATCATCATCATCATCTGGAGCTCTTCCTAAGTTCTGGGGCTGTCTGTGTGTCGATATATTCTTTGGTGGCTGTTCTATTTGGCATGAATATCCCTTATACATGGAAGGAAGGCCATGGCTACATGTTTAAATGGGTGGTCATCCTCACGAGAATTCTCTGTGCATCCATTTTCTTGTCAATAATGACCTATGCTAGGCACAAAGGTCTTGTCGGCTCTTGATTTCATGGAATCACCATCTTTTCTTTCTTTTCTTTCTTTTATGTTCACAGTTGGGCCACGTGCTTCTCTTCTTTTCTTTCTTTTCTTTTCTTTTTATTTATTTATTTCTGGTTTTGGTTCCACCACCGCCCAACTTTTGTCCCCCTCTTTTCATTTCTTTATTTATTTTTTGTTTTTTTCATTTACTCAACCATATAACCCACGTTACACTTTTCTTGAGTGGTGTGGCTTTTCATTTATTCCACCGCCCCACTTTTTAAACATATTATTATTATTATTATTATTATTATTATTATTATTATTATTATTATTATTTTAAATATATTATTATTATTTCTTTCTTTTATTTTTCTTTTTATTTTTTTGCACTGTATTAAAAAAAAAAAAAAAAAAAAAATTACCTATAGACACCCCATTTTGACCGTCCCTCAAGACTTGGACGTCGACCGTTGAACACTGGTGATATCCTTGTTTGTGTTGTCTGAAGTTCCCAGAGTGTCTCGGCTACGCACCTGCTCAGGATCTCTCAACTCAACTGTTTTGGTGTCTGGTTTTGCACCAAACCTTGTGTTTTTGCTTTGGAGGGCAGGAAATGCTTGTGGCATCCCCACACCTCACCGCCATGGCTTAGGCTACCGCCATTGGTTTGTGCCATCGGCCAATGTTTGGCCGACCAGCACTCTTTTGGTCGACCGCATCCTGTTTGGTCAATAACATTTTTGGCTGCCGACCACTGTACATCTGCTTTTTGCAAATATTTTTATGCGCAGCTGTGCTAGCTGGCATAGCACTTGAGCTCCCCTCCATACACGTGTATGAAGGGATCTCTCTCTGACTAGCTTTAACCCTTGAAACTTGCAAGAGTGAGCTCTATAAGAGGGAGCCTCTTCTCCCTCCATTAGGGTAGACAAAAAAAATACAGAGGAGCTCGAGTTAGGTTAGTCATGTTGTAGCTATCTATCTTTATATTCTTTTCTTAGGCTATAGTGTGTGTTTTAGTCTTACTATGCATCACAAACACATAGAGTTACACCTTCTCTTGGTTCTGTGGGGCCAGAGAGCTATTCTTGGTGTTTCTTGAGAGATTCAGCTTGAAGACACCACTGGAACATTGTTTGTGAATAGGGTCATCAAGGGTCAAGAAATTCACATTTATCCCATTTTGATAGCTTTTAACCATCTTGAAACTGTGTTTAGATCTTTGTACATAACTAATAAAAGTCTTGATTTTGAGTGCTTAACATAGTGTGTTTTAAGGTTGTTTTGTCGTTTTGGGGTGTTGACCCCTTTTAGGCTTGTTTGGCCCTATTTTTGTGCTATTTCGGGAGCTCTGGGACCACTGCTTTGGGCCCTCCTCACCACTGAAATCTGAGGGATTTTTAGTGTGAGAATGGTGCCTTAAAGGCCTAAGAAGGAGAGGGCCACCCCTCTCTTGTGTCCTTGAAAATGGCCAATTTTATGCCCTCATGTGTGAGCACCATTTTTAAGTGCATTTTGACCATGTTTAGTTGTATTTTGTGCTTATTTGTCCATAATATAGCAATTGTTTTTACTTGGTTTAAAAACACACACCATGCTTGCCTTGCCCACTATGTCCTTTAATGCCATGATTTGCCCTTAATAGTGCCTAGATTTAGCCTATTATGCTTACTTGTTTGGCTAGCTTTGTGAAGCTTTATTATACTTGTTTTAGCATACTTAAGTTCTGTTTTGTTGTTTTTGTGACCATGACATGCTAATATAGTCACCTTGCATTTTTGGCTTGTTTAGCCTTGGGTGTGGAGTGCGTGGAGCATGCTTTACTTGCTTTTGTTTAGTTGTTGGAAACATTTACCATGTCATTTCCAGTCCTCATCGTGTATGCTTGAATGCTTACATTTTTGAATGCCCCTTTATGTGTTAAGAGTTGGTGTTTCATGCTTCTAGATTAGGTCATTTAGATGCCAATCTAAGTGGTTCTTGGCTTTTACTTTTTGCATGATTTCAGGACTGTTTGGTTCATTTTGGTCATTTTGGCTTCATGTGTCCATATGATCAGTTTTAGGTCTTGGGCCTTGGTTGCATGCTAGCTTTGCATTGGAGGTTGATTTGGCACATTTCCTACATGTTCTCAGAGCTTATTATCGTATCCATATGTCCATGATTTATTCCTTTTTAAGTGTGCTTAAAAGATGCTTCTGATGCTTAAGTGTTTAGGCCCTAACAATATGCATGCTTAGTGTGTGTTTTGCCTCTCATTTCCATAGCAACTTTGGCCCTGTTTAGGCCTAATAGAGAGCTGTCCAAATTACTGTAAAGTCCCTCCTTTGCATGTTTGCCTGCTCACCTTATGTGTTGATGCATACTTGACTTACCATGTATTGTTGTTGCATGTTTAAGTACACTTGCATTTGGCACGCATTCCTTGACTAGGTTGCATAACAATGTTGCAGCCTTAACACTTGCATGATTAGTTACATCTTGCATGTTGATCAATTATATAGTATTACATGCTGCATGCTTGCTACGCTTAGGTTTGTGTGCCTACATACTTTGTCTTCATGTTCATATTGCAGCCTAGTTCGCATGCCTAGGATTGCATTGCATGGCATGCATGCCTTGCTCTTCGATCAAGTGATAGAGGTTGGCCATTTGTTTTGTTAAGTACATTTCATTCGACATTGAAATGGCACCACTTGGTTTTCTTGGGCCGTCACGCATTAAATTCCATTGATGGCTGAAATCAATGGACCACCTCATTCGAGTCATAAACATGATAAAGAGTGTGGTTGGTGCAACATTGCTTGAAATGCACTTGTCATACCATTTGCCTCTGCCTGCTGTCAAAACAGTTTCTGCAGGAAGCTTTGGCCGCGACCATCCTATAACCTGCCGACCGACCAAATATTTTGGCCGAGAACTCAACAAATGGTCAATGATCTCCGAACATGTGTCGGTAGGTCCACTAGGTCGGTGGTGATCTAACGTGTCCACGGAGCAACCTTGAGTGGTGCAATTTCAGGAACAGAGCAGGGGAAATCAGAGGTCAAACTTGTGCATGGTGTCGGGGAGCTTTTTCCGAGGTGGAACGAGCGCGTCATACATTGGGCCTCTTCCCGAGGCTACTTTTACTGCTTAATTAGCTTAGTAATTTGCTTAACTAGTTTAATCTGTCTGTAATATTTAGTTTAGCTTTGATACGTTTAGTTAAAATTGTTATTATTCTTTCAGTCCCTCGAGACGAGGGCAATTGGCTGATAAGATGGGTGCGTATGTGCATGTCTTCCGAACTATTCTTTCTCCCCTTTACTTACCTGCTTTGATGGTTAGTACTAGGGCATTAATTTAGCATCTTTTATACTATGCATGCGTGCATCATTCATCGGTATTTGCAGTGCATCGGTGCTCGGTGCATCATACTAACTGCATAAATAATATTTCAAATCTTAACTTGAATATCTGTTATCTTGCGCATGTCCACATGCCATCCTAGATAGCCGAGCCTATTCTAGGACATTTGTATGAGATACTGTTAGACATTTACCATCAACCTAACCCACCTACCACCTCACCTTACTCCACTAAACCCTAACCCACTACACCACTATATCACCACACCATCCACTACAAATCATCACCCTTCCAATGATTTGGGAGTATTTTAACTGAGACACTGCATCACCTTTTTTTTTTGATAAATAAAGACTGATGTCTACAGGTGTTCTAGCTAAATTCATATCATCCTTGATAAATTTATCAAGAATTTTCTCAATATAATGAGATTGAGATAATGCATATCTGTCAGATGTTTTAGTAATTTTCATTCCTAATATAACATCTGCGACCCCCATATCTTTTATATCAAATCTTTTGTTCAGCATTTGCTTGGTTGATTTGATCATGTTTAGACTATTTCCAATGATAAGCATGCCATCCACATAAAGACAAACGATGACATAATCTTTGTTAGTGTTTTTAAAATACACGCACTTGTCACATTCATTTATCTTAAACCTATTATTAAGCATAACATGGACAAATTTTTCATGCCATTTCTTAGGAGCTTGTTTTAATCCATAAAAAGATTTTACAAGTCCACAAACTTTCTTTTCTTGCCCCGGTACTACAACCCCTTCGGGTTGCTCCATATAGATCTCTTTATTTAGATCCCCATTTAAGAAAGATGTCTTAACATCCATTTGATGTATTTCTAAATTATACAATGCTGCTATGGCAATAAGCATGCGGATGGAATATGTGTCAAAATAATCCAGACCTTCCTTTTGTCTTTAACCTTTTACCACAAGTCTGGCTTTATACTTGTTTATTGAACCATCTGCTTTCATTTTTCTCTTGAATATCTATTTATATCCAAGAGGTTTAGAATCGGGTGGAAGATCCACCAATTCTCAAGTATGATTTTGCATAATGGATTCAATTTCATTATTAATAGTCTCTTTCCACAAAGGTGTTTCAGGACCTGTCATTGCTTCCTTAAAGCTTTGAGGTTCATTTTCTAACAGGTATGTCAGAAAATCTGGACCAAAGGATTTTGATGTTCTAGCTCTCTTACTTCGTCTTGGTTCATCATCAGTTAAATCAGGTTGGTAAAGACCATTACTAGTCTTTTCGGTTTGATTGTCATTAGTCTATTGACTTTGTGCACAATCATAAGTTTTTTCTATGAACTTAATTCCTGTCCTTTCTTGTAAGGAAAAACATATTTGTGGAGATGTGGTTTGGAAATACTCTTCTGATCCTGGAGAACGCTTGTGATCCTCTTCTGGTCACCTGAAAAGGAATAAACACTCTGGTCGGGGGTGCTGGAATTAGCACTCCGACGGACAAGTCAGAATCCACACTCAGGAATGCTTGTATTCTAAGTTAAGCACAATAATTCTCACATACCTCTTTTTGGCTGATGTTCTTCTATTTATATCTTTTCTTCCATGGGCCTCGGGATTAGGTCTATTTCCAACTCATATTCGGCACATCTTATAATAGACCGACCCTCACTCGGCTTCTTGCCTAATCGGCTGTTTGGCCGAATAGGGTTGGATTTGAACATGCGAGCCAATTACCGAGTGCTTCAAATCTCGACTCTCTAAGATTCGACTATCCAGAATCTCTACGACTTCCTTTTCTCGGCCCCCACAATTGCCCCCCAAGCACTCCACTAACGACAGTTGGCTGGAATGTTTGGTTTCGAACTCGAAGAGTCAGAGCCGAAATTCGGCGGCTGACCGTATTCCAACGCAAATGTCTGTACACACGTACGTCTTTTCAAATGCATACATGCTTTTAGACGCCCGTCGCTGGATTGCCTTCCAAACTACCTCTGCAACTTCCTACTCTTTTCTATCTACTTCGACTCTTGTAAGTTCTCTCCTTCTTTACTTTGTTTTTCTTTTAGCTTAGCATAATCCTATTAGCTGGGGGAATGGCGAAACATTTAAAAGATCTCCTCTCACCAAATCGAATTTCTGGCTTCCAACGCCATTTTTCCATTCCTGATGATGTTCGCCGTCATTTGTGGCAGACGGCACCCTCGATATCGAGAGGGTTGATGAGACCACGATTGTCTTCCCTCTTCTATCAATCGCAGAGGGTGGGGTCCGTTTTCCCCTTCACTCTCTCCTTAGGGCCGTGCTTTGCCATTTGGGGTTAATCCCTTCCCAACCAAACGTCAACTTCTATAGGATCGTGATGGGGATTATCGCACTAAATTGCCACCTTAGGCTTAACCTTGGCATTCCCGCTATTCGGCATTGCTACGCCTTGGCCAAGTCTTCTGGTCGGCATGGGCGTTATTTCCTTAAGGCTAAAGACACCGACCATCAACTAGTGACTATGCTTTCCAGCTCTTGGAAGCGAGTCAATGATGTTATGGTCGTCGTCCTAGGAAACTGGGAATTCGGCGAAGGCGAGGATCGCCTTGATCGTATTCCTAGACGGAGGGGCGAACCAGGTGGCCGAGTATCTTCTTTTATTTATTTACTTGTTATATTTATAAAACTTTATTTTCGGGACCTCATGATTTTGCTTTTGCAGGAAATGATTTGAAGAAAGTCTTGATCTCGACCGACGACGCCGTCCTTTCGAAAATCAAGACTGTGCTCAAGTATTTTGGCTGACCGAGTCTTTAGAAGCAGGGGAGGGCGGTCCATGTTCTGCTCTGCTACGAGCCGACTTACACGACCTTTTCGGCGGCAAAAAATATCCCAATTCCGGAGGGTGAGGAGTCTCTTATCGCCCTTACCTTGACTGATTTCAAAAATTTGAGGCAAGTCGGTTGCGAGGGATCAAATTCAGAGTGATCGGAAGTAGCTGAGGCCGCCGAGTCAGACCAATCTGAAATTGAGGTTCACAAGGCTTTGAAGTTAGCATTTGAAGAAGCCGACCTCAATTTGGCTGATCCTCCGTCCACTTCGAGTCGAGAGGACTGTCTGCTCGACGTTATTTTTCACTGTCTAGAGGACCTTCTCGGTGCATTCCCAGAAGATATGGCTGGGTTGAGCCTCACTAAACTTGCCAAGAAGGAAAATGCGGAAAGGATGGTCGCACGACGAAGGGCGAAGGAGATTCGGGCTGCCGAATCTCAGTCCCAGACCTCCTTGCCTGTTATTGAGGGGACGACAAAGAATGGAAGTACCGAGCCAGAACCTTTTGTGCAGGCAAGTGTGGAAGCTAAGTAAAGGGTGGAGAAACGCCCTGCCGATGTTGAGGCCGGCTCAGAAAACCGTGCCGACAAATGACCTCATTTGGAGGAGTCGGATATGATCGTATCTTTTGTTATCCAGCCCAAGATAAAGAATATGCCGATCTCCTCTGATGCTTCGGTGATCAAAGATCCAACAATTGCACTCAGCTTGGCGATGCCCATTTCACTGCCTGCTAACAAGGTGGCTTTTCGGGCAGAGCCGGATCTGGTTACAATTGGGTTGGCTGCGCAATCGGCTCTTTTGGTATATGTTTGCACTTTGTCTTTTCTCTTTACGCAAATATTATTTTGTTCTTATCTTCCTGTTTTGCAGGCCGTCAGAAGAATAGCTGACATGGGTCGTCGCTATCACGATGGCGTCGAGCTAATTGGTCGTTTGCAAGCGGAGATTGAGGGCCAAAGAAGTAGGGCGCAGACGAAGGGCACCCATGCCGAGGCCGAGATGGAGAGAGCCCGCAATGCTGAAGAATTGAGATCAGTCGCTAAGAAAAGGGCGGATGCGAGCGACGACGCGCTTAGATTGGTCTAGGAGGCGATCTCTAAATTGGAGGCTGGGTTGGAAGAGATGAAGGCAGCGAAGGAAACGGCCGACCTAAAGGCTTCCAGCGCATTCGATGCTGGGAAAAAATCTGCTTTTGATGAATATGTAGACGAAGTCCCCAAATTTGAAAATCGGGGATTTAAACACGGCTGGCTCAAAGCCCTTGCTGCTGCTGATGTGACATTGGCTATGCCAATTCCATACGAGCAAGTGGATGTTGAGCCGCTGGAGTCCGACTCTGAGGACTAATTTGGGCGGCTCTTGTTTTTTGTTTTAGGATTTGCATGTAATTTTTAGTTTTTTACAGCTTTTTGTCTAGTAATTTTCATATGCAAAATGGTTACAATTTGTGCCCAATTTACTTAATGAAAATTCATTTTGTACTTTGCTGTTACTAATGAACGGAATTGTTTGGTTGCTATTTTGGATACTTGCCATTTAAAAAGCCGAAAATCAGTACATGAAGTGGCTGTGGCACACTTTAATTGGCATGGGGCCAAGATACTCGATCGGTTAGATTAATAAATCTGCCCTTGCCCCAGCCAGTGCATGGACTTCAACGCATTCGCCCATAATCGCCGTTTAGATAATTAGGCCGTTTAAAAAGCCAAAAATCAGTATATGAAGTGACTGTGGCACACTTTAATCGGCATGGGGCCAAGATGGTCGGCCGATTAGATTAATAAATCTGCTCTTGCCCCAGATAGTGCATGGACTTTAAGGCATTCGCTCATAATCGCCGTTTAGATAATTAGGCCGTTTAAAAAGCCAAAAATCAATACATGAAGTGGCTATGGCACACTTTAATCGGCATGGGGCGAAGATGCTCGGCCGGTTAGATTAATAAATCTGCCCTTGCCCCAGCCAGTGCATGGACTTCAAGGCATTCGCCCATAATCGCCGTTTAGATAATTAGGCCGTTTAAAAAGCCAAAAATCAGTACATGAAGTGGCTGTGGCACACTTTAATCGGCATGGGGCCAAGATGCTCGGCCGGTTAGATTAATAAATCTGCCTTTGCCCCAGCCAGTGCATGGACTTCAAGGCATTCACCCATAATCGCCGTTTAGATAATCAGGCCATTTAAAAAGCCAAAAATTAGTACATAAAGTGGCTGTGGCACACTTTAATCGGCATGGGGCCAAGATGCTCGGCCGGTTAGATTAATAAATTTTCCCTTGCCCCAGCCAGTGCATGGATTTCAAGGCATTCGCCCATAATCGCCGTTTAGATAATTAGGCCGTTTAAAAAGCCAAAAATCAGTACATGAAGTGGCTGTGGCACACTTTAATCAGCATGGGGCGAGGGCGTTTGGAGACTTCCAAAAGCGTTAATGAAATTTCCTCGGGGTCGCTGCATGCTTACGAATAAATGGGGTGAGCTCACGCCAGTGGGTCCACTTATTCTTATTCAGACTCGATTTGAACTAGCTTTGGGCAAGGGCGAATGTCAAACAGACTGTTCTTCAACAACAGAGGAGAGGGACGAACGCTGGCCGAGCTAGATACTGTGATGAATCGCAGCGGTGAGCCTGTGCGTGCGAGAGAAAGGGCGTCCAAGGAAAGTGAAAAACGTCAACGTTCAAGCCGTCGAAGCAGATCACCTCGAAGAAAGAGGCATCAACGGGAAAGCTCCCCGCGACCACGACTGAGGAATGAGTCAGACGTGACGCCACGACCATTGAGTTTTGCGGTGTTCATGGGGAATAAACCGATGACTGAGACAGATTCCATCGTCAATGATCCGGGTGTAGCGGTCGAGTTCGCTCGACAGATCTTTCCACCGGAAGTCCAATAATCGATGGTTAGACGACACGATTTCGAAGTGTTTCGAGAAGGAATTCATGGGGCGGTGAAGGGGCTGTATACTGCCTACGAAGTCGGCATGCATCTACGCGCCGCGCGGCGGGAGATGGAAAAAATGGACGAACGGGTCCGCAGTTCGGAGGCTCGTGTGGAGAAGGTGGAGGGCGAGCTTAGGGAGCTTAGAAAGGTTAAAGTCGTCGATCCGCGTGCGGCAGGTCAATCTAACCCGATTGTGGACGAGGGGGTGACCCAACGGCTATTGAGTCATGCCATCGCCGACCGAGATACGGCAGGCATGTTTGCCGTAGCAAATGCGAGGGCCAAGGGTTACGAGGTGGGTTTCCATGCTGGCCGGAAAGTTGGGATCGACAAAATGAAAGAGACACTTGTCGAGGAGGTCTGCCGATGTGAGAATCGCAACTTTAAGCATGGTTGGCTTGCGACTATTCAGGCCGCGGAGGCTCTCCGAGTGAAGGGTGTCGATTTCAACTTATGTGACCCGGATCATCGTGATCGTTTGCCCTTTTCCGCCTTTGAAGTTGAAAAGAGCGATGATGAAGGAGACGCCGAATAAAAATATTCGTTATAAATGTTAAAACGCGGATCATGTCTAAGATTATCTAATTATTGGTTGGTGGAATAAAAAAGCATTTTATTTTCAATGTTTGGTTATAAGTTTTGTTCGACACACACATGCTTGCATGCGTTTTATTATATAAATGTTTAAATAAACGTATTCCAGACGACTGAATGGACATTGTTCGGCTTGATTTAATCGACATCACTATGTTATCGGCCCAAAGACATCATTCACCGATGAGGCTTCGAATTCAGAGACTTGAATTGGCTAATCGTGATATCCACGAAGGGCGCTCCGAATCCGGAGGCTCTATCGGCCCAAAGACGTCATTCGCCGATGGGGGTCCGAATTCGGAGACTTGAATTGGCTAATCGTGATATCCACGAAGGGCGCTCCGAATCTGGAGGCTTGATCGGTCCAAAGACGTCATTCGCCGATGGGGCTCCGAATCTGAAGACTTTATTTGGCCAATCGTGATTCCATGATGGGCCGCTCTGAATCTGGAGGCTTAATCGGCCCAAAGACGTCATTCACCGATGGGGCTCCGAATTTTGGAGGCTTTATCGGCCAATCGTGATATCCACGAAGGGCACTCCGAATCCGGAGACTTGAATTGGCCAATCGTGATATCCACGAAGGGCGCTCCGAATCTGGAGGCTTTATCGGCCCAAAGATGTCATTCGCTGATGGAGCTCCGAATCCAGAGACTTGAATTGGCCAATCGTGATATCCACGAAGGGCGCTCCGAATCCGGAGGCTTTATCGGCCAATCGTGATATCTACGAAGGGCGCTCCGAATCCGGAGACTTGAATTGGCGGATCGTGATATCCACGAAGGGCACGATATCCACGAAGGGTGCTCCGAATCTGGAGACTTGAATTGGCCGATCGGGATATCCACGAAGGGCGCTCCGAATCTGGAGGCTTTATCAGCCAATCGTGATATCCACGAAGGGCACTCTGAATCCGGAGGCTTCATGTGCCAATTGTGATATCCACGAAGGGCGCTCTGAATCAGGAGACTTGAATTGGCCAATCGTGATATCCACGAAGGGTGCTCCGAATCCGGAGGCTTCATCGGCCCAAAGACGTCATTCGTCGATGGGGCTCCGAATCCGGAGACTTGAATTGGCCAATCGTGATATCCACGAAGGGTGCTTCGAATCCGGAGGCTTTATCGGCCAATCGTGATATCCACGAAGGGCGCTCTGAATCCGAAGGCTTTATCGGCACATCTTTGAACTAGATTCTGTAGTAGGTGAATGGGAATCTTTGTATTACAGAAAAAGAGATGTACATAGCGAACAGTTCGGAACAAGCATCATGTCCCACAAGTCAGGTTAATGATAAAATTTGCGTAAATGCGTGGAATTTCAAGGCCGCGGCAGACTCCTTCCTGACATGTCTTTGAGCCGATATGCCCCTACTCCGGCAATTGAAACAATCTGGTAGGGGACGTCCCAGTTAGGACCCAATTTTCCATCGGTCGGTTTCCTGTCAGCTAGAAACACCTTCTTCAGGACCAATTCTCCTGGTGAGTAGCGGCGCAGCTGAACCCGTTGATTATACGACTTTGCCAGCTGCTGTTGGTACCGTGCCATGGACGCAAGGGCTCGGTCTCTTCGTTCTTCGATTAGAATCAAATCCAAAGCCAGCATCATGTCGTTTCGGCCCGTATCAAAAACTTGCAACTTGAGTGTCGGGTGGCCGATCTCTAAGGGTAAGATTGCCTGGGTTCGAAAGCATAGGGCAAACGGCATTTCTCCAATCAATCTTCTCAGTGTAGTTCGATGAGCCCACAGCACACTCGGCAATTCTTCGACCTATTTTCCTTTGGCTTTTTCCAGCCTCTTTTTGATGCCGTCCAAGATGGATTTATTAGAGGCTTCGGCCTGGCCATTGCTTTGGGGGTAAGCCGGCATAGAAAAGTAAGGCCATATACCATATTTGCTGCACAGCTCTCGGTATACGCCACAATCAAACTGGGTGCCGTTGTCTGAGATAAGAGCTCTGAGAATGCCGAATCGTGTTATAATGTTCCCTCACACAAAGCGCTTAACGTCAGCATCTCGGATGTGTGCTAATGCCTCCGCTTCGACCCATTTCGTGAAGTAATCTGTTGCGACGATCAGGTATCGCTTGTTCCCTAGGGCCCTCGGCAATGGTCCTATGATGTCAAGCCCCCATTAGGCGAATGGCCAAGGACTGGTGATAGAGTTTAACTCTTCAGCAGGCAGATGGTTTAACGGGGAGAATTTCTGGCACTGTTCACACTTTTTTACATAACACTCGGCGTCCGCTCTCATTGTCAGCCAATAATACCCTTGCGTTATAGCTCGATGGGCCAAAGAGCGTCCGCCAGAATGGGCTCCACAACTGCCTTCGTGTATCTCAGTTAGAAGCTCTTTGACTTTGTCCAGGTACACACATTCCAAATATGGGTCGGAGAGTGACTGTTTATAAAGCCTTCCTTGCGGATCCAGGTAGTATCGTATGGCTTTGTTTCGCAGCTTGTGTGCTTCTTTCTTGTCCTCTGGGAGCTGTTCAGAAGATAGGAATTCAACAATGGGATCCATCCAACTTGGTGCAGATTCGACAACGTTGATTTGGACTTCCTCCGGAGGGCCAATGCTTGGCTCTGGAATGAATCCTACTTCGATGGTCCGTTTAACCTCTGAGTTGATTGCGGAGGCTAGGCAAGCCAAGGCATCTGCATGGGTGTTCTGATCACGTGTTATCTGGTTCAACTCATGATGGTCAAATTTTACCAACAGGGAATTGGTCGTTTTCATGTAGGCCACCATATGGTCGTTTCTTGCCACATATTCCCCCTTTAGCTGATTGATCACCAGTTTTGAGTCGCAAAATACAAGCAGATGACGAGCACCCAGAATATGCGCATTCCGCAAATCGGCTAAAAGGGCTTCGTATTCGGCTTCGTTATTTGATGCTTCAAAGCCGAGCTTGACGGCCTGCTCAATTATTACGCCGTCGGGGGTCATGATTACAACTCCAGCTCCGCTACCCCATTGATTGGACGATCCATCACAATACAACTGCCAGATGTCCCCAACAAAAATCCTCCAGTTCGGCTTTGGTCGTATTTCATCTGACTTGGAGTTGGTGACATCAGACTTGAAGTCAGCAAGCCCCCTAATGAATTCGGCGACGAAGTCGGCAAGCACCTGTCCCTTGATTGAGGTTCTGGGTAGAAATTGAATATTGTACTGGCCATTTCCAGAGCCCACTTTGAAACACGTCCAGATGCGTCCGCACTGCGTAGTACTGATCAGAGGGGATAATCTGTCAGCACCCCAATGCTATGCCCCTGGAAGTAATGCATGAGCTTCATTGCCGCCATAATTGGGGCTATGATGAGCTTTTCTAGTGGAAGGTAGCGTGTTTCGGCATTAACCATTGCCTTGCTCACATAATATACTGGCCGTTCCTCCCCCAGCTTTTCCTTTATCATACGGCGCTGACGGCTCGGTCAGAAACTACCAGGTACAAAATGAGCGGGTCGCCAGCAGAGGGTGTTGTCAGGAGTGGTACTGAGCGGAGGTAGGTCTTCAGGCCGTTGAAAACGGCTTCGCACTCGGCGGACCATTCAAAGGCCTTGCCCTACCGCAGTGTATGAAAGAATTGTCGGCAGCGATCTGTGGACCGGCTTTCCCTTGATTGAGGTTCTGGGTAGAAATTGAATATTGTACTGGCCAAGTTCCAGAGCCCACTTTGAAACACGTCCAGATGCGTCCGCACTGCGTAGTACTGATCAGAGGAGATAATCTGTCAGCACCCCAATGCTATGCCCCTGGAAGTAATGCATGAGCTTCATTGCCGCCATAATTGGGGCTATGATGAGCTTTTCCAGTGGAAGGTAGCATGTTTCGGCATTAACCATTGCCTTGCTCACATAATATACTGGCCGTTCCTCCCCCAGCTTTTCCTTTATCATACGGCCCTGACGGCTCGGTCAGAAACTACCAGGTACAAAATGAGCGGGTCGCCAGCAGAGGGTGTTGTCAGGAGTGGTACTGAGCGGAGGTAGGTCTTCAGGCCGTTGAAAATGGCTTCGCACTCGGCGGACCATTCAAAGGCCTTGCCCTACCGCAGTGTATGAAAGAATTGTCGGCAGCGATCTGTGGACCGGCTTATAAACCTGTTGAGTGCGGTAGCCATCCCCATCAACTGTTGGACCTCCTTTACTGAACGAGGGGAGCTGAGCTCCAGGATTGCTGTGATTTTCCTTGGGTTGGCTTCGATTCCTCTGTGATTCACAATGTAGCCCAAACATTTGCCAGAGCCGATACCAAACACACATTTGGAAGCGTTCAACTTCATTCCATATTTGCATAAGATGGCGAATGTCTCTTCCAGATCGGCTATATGATTCTGCTCTTCTTTGGATTTGACCACCATATCGTCAATGTATACTTCCATAGTTTTGTTGAGTTTCTCTTTGAACATGGTGGTTACCAGTCTCTGGTAGGTTGCCCCGCATTCTTCAACCCAAAAGGCATTACCTTATAGTAATAGGTTCCTCTTGGGGTGAGGAATGTAATTTTCTCTTGGTCCTCCAGGTTCATAGCGATTTGATCATAACCTCTATAGGCATCAAGGAAGCTCATACGCTAATGGCGCGTCGTAGCATCTACAAGCTGGTCTATCCTGGGAAGAGGAAAACAATTCTTTGGGTAGGCTTTGTTTAGGTCCGTGAAGTCGACGCACACTCGCCAAGTCCCATTTTTCTTCTTTACCACCACCGTATTAGAGAGCCATGTAGGGTAGGTCACTTCCCTAATTGCTCCAGTATCAAGCAGCCTGTCAACCTCCTCAACAACGGCGGTAGTGTGCTCTGCGGCTGACCGCCGACTTTTCTGAATGATCAGCTTGCACTTGGGATTGACATTCAAATGGTGCTATGAAACTGTAATGACCCCAAAATGCGTATAAGAAATCATCTTTATTTACCTATGAGAGGATGTGTTTCAATTTAATTATATCTATTAGAATTGACGCATTATCTGTTGAGTTACAGACTTCAAATTGAAATTACCGACCTTTATGGGTTCAGAAATCAAAATTGAGTACTTGGGTATGTTAATGGGAATTTTTAGACCTATTGGGGAAAATTAATTGGAAATCTAATTTGTCTAATTCGTTAATGCACGTTTGGGTGGCTAACTTTGTACTGCAAATTGAAGACCCTAGAGACTTCAGAAACCAGAACAGGGGACATATTTATGATCAGCACAATTTTTAGAGTCACTTGGGAACTTTAATTGAAATTTGATTTTGCGCGATTCGTAAGGCCACGTTTGGTTCTCCCTATTGTGTTATGTGTGTATTTATTTAGATATACAGATATGTTTGTGAGTGTTTGGTCTCATCTTTTGGAAGCCAAAATATCTAAAAGAGAGAGAGGAGAACCGTGGGGGAGAAAAGAGAGGGGAGACTAAGAAAAGCTTAATAATCATGGTGGTTTGAAGGAAATTGAAGATAGAGAAGGGAGAACAACCATGAAAGCTTGGAGAAATCAAAGAGTGAACTAAGGTAAGATTAATTATCTTAAATCCTTATGTTTGAGACATCAATTTCATGAAATCATGATAATAAGGGAAGCTTTGAACCCATTTGAGTTAGGGTTTTATGTATATATATTGATTGAACCTTGATTTCCTTAGAATTTCTTGATTGAAGAAGTATAGGCATTATATTTGTTTATTTTGAGGTTATGATGGTTGATGGAGAATAATAATGTGAAATTGGTCATGTATTAAAGGGTTTTGGGCTTTGATTTACATGTAATTAAGGTTTGATTTTGAAAATGAGAAGTCCCAAAATTTCAGCCATTTTCGAACTGCAAACTGTCTAGGCCGCACGTGCGACACTGTTCCTCCGCATGTGCGGAGACAGCTCTGTCCAGCCAACTTTGAACAAGTATATATGTTTCGGCATTAACCATTGCCTTGCTCACATAATATACTGGCCGTTCCTCCCCCAGCTTTTCCTTTATCATACGGCGCTGACGGCTCGGTCAGAAACTACCAGGTACAAAATGAGCGGGTCGCCAGCAGAGGGTGTTGTCAGCAGTGGTACTGAGCGAAGGTAGGTCTTTAGGCCGTTGAAAGCAGCTTCGCACTCGGCGGACCATTCAAAAGCCTTTCCCTGCCGTAGTGTATGAAAGAATTGTCGGTAGCAATCTGTGGACCGACTGATGAACCTGTTGAGTGCGGCGGCCATCCCCATTAACTTCTAAACTTCCTTGACCGATCGAGGGGAGCCG
>NW_021025351.1:1033989-1049127 GCF_004153795.1 Camellia sinensis | reverse complement strand
CCAGTGAATAATATCAAATAAGGAAGATACATAAGCAATCTTTGAAACAGTTACAGCAAACGGCCTTTAGGTTAAACATTACATTATTTATGTACTATTATTCATTGAGTTTCAACCTGCAATTGGCAGCAACATTTCTGTAGGTAATCAACCGGGAGTTCAGTCCTAACCTTTAAGGCTCGTCTTTCTCTTGTCAACTTTGATGCGTCCAGGCACCACCTGAAGCCGTGCATTTTGTAAAGTGTTGTTAGGTTATTGGCTTATGCTTTGGTTGTCTTTCATTAATATTTTCGTTACACGCCCAATTGTGGGTCTAAGTATGAATGTATAAGTGTGTAACCGAAGTTCGGGTGTATGTTTCTATATATTATGTACCTAATGCAATGTGTGCGGTCCTGGCATGGTAGTGGTAGCTCAATGGATGATGTTTTATGTTATTTTATAATGGTAATACTTCCGCTCAGGCCCTGTATGTTATGTAGAACAGGTTAAAGTGTCCGTTTCTGAATAGGTCATGCCCAAAACTTGTAGGGGCGGGTTTGGAGCGTGACAGAAACTGGCGGATCTATACCCGGCATCTTGTACGGAGTCCATGCAAAGATATCGAGGTTACTGAACATGAAAGATATTAGCTGCCGTTTGTCAGCCTGATGCAAGGAAGTGCCGACCATGAAGAACTTGTTGGGGCTTCCATCGATTTGAACTCGTTCTAAATCTTCCGTTGCCTTTTCATTTGGAGGCCGCCCAACATCGTTGAGGCTTTCTCGATCCGGAAACTCAATGGAATTCACCTGTAGTTCCTTTGGCGTTTTCTCAGCAAGGAGATAACATGCTTGTGCCGATTTCTGAGAGCCACGGATTTGCTCAATACCGCGTTCTGTCGGGAAGCGGAGCAGCTGATGATAGGTGCTGGGGACGGCTCGCATAGTATGCAACCAGGATCGCCCCATGATGAGATTATACAGTGACGACAGCTTGACGACCAAGAAGCCCATATCCACTGTTCGGGTACCTGCTCATATGGGAAGTCTGATTTTCTCCAAGGGGTACTTTGGATTGGCATTGAAGCCGAATAGGGGGTAAGGGGCTGGAGAGAGATCGGATTCGGAGAAGCCAAGTTTGGTGAATGTCTTGTAGTACATAATCTCTGATGTGCTCCTCGGATCAATGAGTACGCGCTTAACGGTGAATTGGTTCACGCGCAACTCAATTACCAAGGGATCAATGTGAGGCAATGTTATTCCGGCCAAATCTGAATCATCGAAAGTGATAACCTCGACTTCATGGGGCCATTTAGCCGAAGTGAGTTGCTCTTGAGAGTTAAACTCTGACTGAATTGCGTGCACCACCGATGACATTGGCAGGCTGTATATCACGTGGATCACGCGAAGCGAACGTGAATCCTGTGCCAAGGCTATTGCTTGGGTTGGGTTGCCTTTTAGAACGTACTGTTGTAGTTGGCCGTCTTGTACCAATTTATCGTTGTACAGGGTGAATGACGGTGCTTTGAATTTCTTGGGTAGCACTGCCTTTGCGATCTGTCACGGAAAATGATCGTCTTGATCGTCATCCGAGCTATTTCTTCTTTGCTTACGCCTTGTACGGGGACTCTCTTTAGAATAACTGGTAGTTTCAGATCGTCCCTTCTTCTTGAGCTCAGAGGATAATGAGTCGGAGTTGCTATCAGTATCTTCTTGTCAGGCTTGAGATCGTCGACTAGCTGCCCTCACGGGTCGTTCCGGGCCTTGATATGTAGCTTGTTTGGACTTCGCCACCTCCAAGGCCAAATCCTGACAGAGATGTTCGTTCTCTGCAATCATGTTCTCCAATCTTTGTTCATTTTGCTATGCTTGTTCCAAGATTGCTTGCATTGTGTCGTGCTCTGAAGTCGAGGGTGAGGCGAAATTCAAGGCACGTCTTGCGGCGAGAGTCTCTGTTCCAAGCATGGTTGTTGGAGTGGTTGCATCTTGCAGTATAGGGTCGACAGTGACTGTCGGAGGATCTTCTGTCACGCTCGCCATGTATGTTCTTGAGTATTCCCACAGACGGCGCCAATTGTGGAGATGTGGTTTGGAAATACTCTTCTGATCCTGGAGAATGCTCGTGATCCTCTTCTGGTCACCTGAAAAGGAATAAACACTCCGGTCGGGGGTGCCGAAATTAGCACTCCGACGGGCAAGTCAGAATCCACACTCAGGAATGCTTGTATTCTAAGTTAAGCACAATAATTCTCACATACCTCTTTCTGGCTGATGTTCTTCTATTTATATCTTTTCTTCCATGGGCCTCGGGATTAGGTCCATTTCCAACTCATATTCGGCACATCTCATAATAGATCGACCCTCACTCGGCCCCTTGCCTAATCGGCTGTGTGGCCGAATAGGGTTGGATTTGAACATGCAAGCCAATTGCCGAGTGCTTCGAATCTCGACTCTCCGAGATTCGACTATCTGGAATCTCTACGAATCCCTCTTCTCGGGCCCTACAATATTAAAAAAACACAGCATTCCTTGACTCTATATTAGTGTTTACATTTATATCTAGTATTTCTAATTTATAAGTTAGAAACCAATATGCACTACTTCTAAACATAACCAATAAACATACAATCCACTGTTTTTGGTCATATCTTTGTCTTTTTCAGAACAGAAACTTCTACCTTTGCCAAACACCCTCACACTTTTAAGTATTTGTAGGAAGGTGGTCGACCTTTCCATAATTAATAAGGAGTGCTGTTGGTTTTCTTGTGGGGTATTCTGTTAAGAACATAATTAGTAGACAATATTGCTTCCCCCTACAAGTTTTGCGGTAAGCCTGAACTTAGTAACATGGCATTCATCATTTGTTTTAGGGTTCTATTCTTCCTTTCAGCAATTCCATTTTACTGTGGAGAATAGGGTGCTGTAGTTTGGTGAATAATGCAATGTGCACAAAATTCATTTAATGGTGCATCATATTCACTACCCCTATCACTTCTAACCATTTTACTAGTTTTACCAAGTTGATTTTCAACTTCAATTTTGTAGAGTTTAAACATTTCTAAGGCTTAATCTTTACTTCTAAGTAAGTATACATAACAATATCTTGTGCAATCATCAATAAATGTTATGAAATACTTTTTACATCCTCTAGTTTGAACAAATTTAAGATCACATACATCAGTATGAATTAATTCTAGAGGTTCAGTTTTCCTTTCAACCGATTTAAATAGAGCCTTAGTTAGTTTTGCTTCTACACAAATTTCACATTTATGATTAGGATTAATTTCAAACTTTGGTATATAATCCAAACCAATTAATCTACGCAAAGCATCAAAATTCACATGTCCTAATCTACCATGCCATAAATTTGACTCAAGAATATAAACAAAAGATGTGTTATTCTTATTCATAGCAACTTTCGGTACAACTGTCATTACATTCAACTTAAAGAGACCATCACTCATGTATCCCTTTTTGTTTGTTTGTTTGTTTGTTTGTTTGTTTTTTTTTTCTTCTGGCTTTTGGGATTAAAATTTACAAAAAAATAATAAGACAAAATATCATATTAATTATTTTACTTTTTCTCTCATAAATATCACATTTAATTACAAAAAAAATCTAATTTTCTTTTTAAATACAAATATTTTAGCCTATTAAAATTACCAAAAACAAAAATACTCTATTAAAATAGCCAGTTTCCTAAACGAGGCCGTGATACACATTATTTTGCATTACCCAAAGTTAGATGTTGAGGTTTTAAAAAGTGAATTGATTAACATATATATTGGGAAAAAAAAAAAAACCAAAATCACTGTTGATATCCAATAAGCCTATGAAGCACAAGTATGAGTATGAATATTAATATTAGTATCATACGGGTCAATATAATAAAATTTAAAAAAAGTAAGATACAGGTATAGCTTGGTAAGTTTGTAAGAAAATATTTATTTTTAATTTAGAGTAATGTAAAAATTAATTAAATAGTTTAATTTGTTAAGATCCAACCTAAGATTAACATTTAATGTCAAAAGTAAATGTATAAATTAGAATTAAATGTCAATATATAAAATAACTTGCAAATCATAGCTTAATTTTAAAATCATACTAAGCATAAAACTAAAAATAAAAAAGAAATCTAGTGAAATGAATTTTATCTTTGTAGTAGAAGAAAATATTATTTTAGCTAAGATACAGTATGACTTGGATATATATTAGGTACGTCTAGGTATGCCAACAATTAGAAGAAAAAATTTGGATATGTGTTTTGTGTACCTGGTACGTATATAGTATTGGACAATCTTCACTGTAATTAATTAATTTTGTTTGTGTATTTAACAACAAACAAAATATAAAAGAATAAAGGAAATGAGAGAAAATGTTTGATTACAAAAATCAAACTAGAAATAAAATTAAATAAATAAAAACAGATTTTATTTTGTCACAAAAACAAAATTAAAATCTAATTTAAATAAAAATAAAATAGAAAAAGAAGTAATTAATTTCTTCGAATAATAATCTGATCAAGTCCAGTGTTCGACACTGTGTCCTTAAGACAGATTCGTCCTCTCCACGTTGCTTTCAAAATGTGGACGTCTATCTCCCAGGATGAAATGATCAACAATAAATAAATGCAGCACTACAATTTATTTTTACAATGAACACACTAAGTGTATATACTCTTTCTCACAGAAAAATAATGCAACAAAATGCAGAGAGAGCAATGACAGAATTGAGTACAAAAATTTAGTGTAAATCCAAATAAAGGACTTGTCTTTTTATAAGTGCAATGGTGGCTTTTAGATTTGAATTTAACAAGTATAGTACTTGTTCGGTTTGAATTAAACAGACACAAGTCTGTTTGAATTTAAATTAAACAGGTGGGGGTTTTGAACTGAATCTGTTCGAACATATATAAAATCTACACAGAAAGGTGCAAGCCAAAACTGAATTTTCCAACCGAAATTTGAATTCAAACGGTCAGAATTTATTTTCCAAAATTAAAAAATAAATTCAAATGCTTTTGGTCAAAAAACAATTAGTATTGGGCTGAACAAGGCCAACCCAATCTCACACCCACGCCCAAGCCCAGCCCGCCCAGACGGACGGCGGCGCGCGTGCGTGTTTATTTTAGGTCCAATGGGTCTAGCCACTTTGCCCATAACCTCCCTTTCTACAAAACTTGAGTGCTCCTTAGGGCCTATCCCAAATTCCAAATTCAAGTCTTATAAACCCACACAAAGTTTGCCCATCAAACCAATGTAGGCAAACCTTTAATTCAAACCTTTAAGGAAACTTCACTAATATACCATTTCCATGGAACTCACTTTGGTTTCAATTTTCCATTCAACCGATAATAGTTTTGAGCAACCAAATATACTACATGAATCACAACAGGGCATAGAACGCATTACCACTTAGACCCGCCAACTTTGGTGCATGGGTCCCACCTAAAAATTAGACAAAAGTTTAGGAAAAATTTATTTTTCGAAAACCATTTCTAACACTTTTTCCCACTATAACATCCAACAAAAACTGCACCAATTATTGATGCCTTATACGGTCACTCCAAAGGTTTAAAATAATGGTAAATTTGCCATTACACATCGAATAGAACAAAACAAAACATAACAAAGATCTTTGAACTATCTAGATTACAATTTCAACATTTAGGATTCATTGGTCAATCTCCTTTGATTTAAGTTACATGTTCAATTTCAATATTATTTATGGAGTTTGGGTGCTCTCAAATTAGTCATGCCAACTTGAGAGAATGTTTGTGTTTGGTAGGTTTATTTTTTAACCAACTTTGATGATTCATACTGTAACGCCCCCAAAATATTTATAATAATTCATCTGTAAATGACTATTACAAGACGACATAAACAAAATAGCAGATTTTTATTAATCAAAATTAATTTGCAAAAAGGTGACACATGCGATATACATTCATATGCGCTACCTTGAATCTATAGCATATGATACAAACTTAATGATTAACAAAATAAATGCCCTACAGGCTTAAAGCTTTCCAAGACTATACTTGGTTACAACAAAAGAGAGAGTCTTAAACCCCCATACGTATAAAGCCCTAAGCTTTTACAAATATTAAATACAAAACAACAAAACAGAGCCTTCAGCTCCCAGGTCCTCCCAAGCCAAGTCCTTGCAGAAGGCATGTCACCACCACCTGAAAATAATTTTTCCAAGTAGAGTGAGCCAAAGCCCGATAGAGATAATCTATCACAATATATGAATCTTAACAAAAATATAAGTAATATGAACATATTGAATGTCTAATGACGAAATCTTTTATAACTCTTTTCTGAAACCGTGTTATGCTAAACTTACATCTCAATTCATTTTATCCCGATTCATTAGTTATGCCCACTTCATTTGATCAATCAAACAGAGGATACACCTCACAGGTCTCCAATCAATATAATTATCATTCAAATATATTCACTTGCCATTTTACAAAAATTTCGTCTACAGGAATCGGCATCTATGTATACGCGCAGTTTTCGGGACTTCCACCCTTGACACACAGGCCAACTTAGTTCAATGGAGTCCATCCCCTTTCTTCTACGAAACATGGAGTATATCTCCTTTCTCCTCCCAAACATCATACATATACAATGTATCCACATCATAACCATATTCAATGATAATGACTAAGAGATTAGTTTTAATTCGCCTAATTCTCATGCAATTTCTATAACAATCATGACTATCCTTCACCGATAGCCCAAAACAAATATTTTTAAACAGATATACAGGGTGTGTTTGGTTTGTGTTTGTAGAGTAGTTTTTGAGATAAAAAGTACGAAAACTGTTTGGTTTATCTTTTTTCAGAAATAATTTTAGAAAATTGTTTTGGGGAGAGAATTTTTAAAAAAGTGATTGATTTGATGTGTATGAGAGAGAGAGTGATTTTGGAAAGTAAGAAACCAAACAAAATTTTGAGATTTTTTTTGGTAAAATCTGTTTGGTTTAATTATTTCTGAAAATTTGTTTGTAAAGAATTTTTCCCAAAAAATTTTCTGAGAAACAAACCAAACAAGTCCACAATCTTTACAACAGATAAATTATCTAAATTTCCATAGGTGCGAGGTAATACATATTTAACTCTACCATTTATATAAACATCCATTCAATTTCATATTCCCAATACCAATTCCATATTTATACAAAATAATTATTCGAGAGATTTTAGGGAAAAACTCCATTTTTTCCAATTTCATCCCAAACATAAAAAATCAACTATTTTAACACAACACAATCTCATATTTACTCTCATAACCATTTCCAATACATTCATTCGAAAACCCCTCTTTCAATTTTAAACCAAAACTCTAAGTTTGTTCAAAATCACCACCTCAAATCCCAATATTTCTTACACATTAACAAATAACTAAGCTAAAACTTATAGAAAAGTGTAGAAAGTCCCTACCTTAAGCTTAGAAAACCAAAGCAACAATGGAGGAACTTCAAAAGCGCTGAAACCAAATCTTGTTCGGACCAAAATGGAGCACTTGAGGCACTCTACCTTTTTAACAAAGGCACGCGGGTAGAGAAACCAACGGATCTAGGTGAAAATGTAGAGAGAAAGTAGGTTTTAGAGAGAGAGACTCTAGATCTAGGGTTTATGAGAGTTTTAGAGAGAGAGACTTTAGATCTAGGGTTTAGGAGAGTTTTAGAGAGAGAAAAATGATGGAAAAGTGATGGAAAATGATGCTATTACGAACTGATATACGCACAGTTCGCTCAAGCGCAAGAGTTGTCGCTTGAGCATCAGACACAGTAAGTTGTTCCGTTTAAACGCAAGAAATGACGCTCGAGCACAGAATGCACACTCCTAGTAGTTTTGCAGACAACAAACCAACGCTTGAACGCAAGAAAAGCTGCTCGAGATGAGCTCGCTGTAGTGCAGAAAGATCCGCTCAAGCATAGAATGCACTCTTCCAGTAGTTTTGCAGACCTACAAAAATACTGAGAGTTCACAAAGCCTGCTCGAGCGCAAGAAATGCCGCTTAAGCGGAGGATCAAAATTCTAGGTAATAAGAGTTTGGAAACTAAGTCACTAACCTATTCCAAACGCAACCACAATAATCCAATAGCCAAATTTAAGGAGATACAAGGGAAGCAAGAGGTGAACAACAATATGAAACCATGAAACCCAAGCCCAGGATACAACAAGGGTCGGGTCAAAACTGGAATCACTATAACCTCCCCTCCTTAAAGAATTTTATCCCCGAAATTTCAAATCAGGTTTTACAGTTATGTTTAAACCAAACATAATAACGACAGATAATCAGTTCCAATAGCATGACCCATTCTTCGGTCATCCATTTTCAACAACTTGATACACAAGTTCCAATATTGAAAGTAAAATCCACATGTCCTAAAACATTTACAATGTTTACATTAAATTTATGTTTCCAAAACATACACAACATATATAATGTTCCCATATATCCAAAACATATATAATGTTTTCATTAACATAACAAAATTCCATTACATGTTCAAATATCAACAAATAATATTTCTCACGGACTTCCAACTCACGTTCCCATGTTGCTTCCTCAATCTCGTGATGTTTCCACAATACCTTAACCAAGGGAATTGTCTTGCCTCGCAAGACTTGGTCCCGAGTATCTAAAACTCTCACCGGTCTCTCCTTATAAGAGGCATCCTTATCTACCTCTAAGTCGGTCCAATCCAACTCGTGCGATGGATCCAGCTCATACTTTCCAAGTATGCTAATATGAAACACATCATGAACCCCGGAAAGTTGTGGCGGCAAGGCCAAACGATAAGCTACCTCTCCAATCCGCTCAAGGATCTCAAAAGGCCCAATGAATCAAGCAGACGGATCTTAAAGGGCCCAATGAATCGAGGGGACAACTTCCTGCTCTTTCCAAACCTCATCAAAACCCTCTTAGGTGATATTTTCAAGAAGATGTGGTCTCCCACCTCAAAGGACGAAGGTCTCGTCCTACGGTCGGCATAACTTTTCTGGCAACTCTGAGCCGTAGCCAACCTCTTATGGATAAGTGCAACTTTCTCCGTCGTTTCCTGGACCAACTTGTGTATCACTCACCTCGGCCCAACACATAGAAGATCTACACGGTTGACCATACAAGGCCTCAAATGGTGCCATGTCAATACTCGATTGGAAATTATTATTATAGGCAAATTCCGCTAAGGGCAAGTTCCTCTCCTACGAGCCCTTAAAGTCAAGGACACAACCCCGAAGCATATCCTCTAAAATCTGAATGGTGCACTCTGACTGCCCGTGTCACGACTCAAACCCGCCTATATTGGTTTAGTGTCGTAACCGGCCAGTAATCTTAGATTACCTTCGGCCTCAAAGACAAAATTTCAAAATATTTATAATCATATTGGGGCCTAAAGTAGAAGCAAAGCAAAAATAAAAATGTCCATTGAGCTTTTACCTATATGATACAATAATAATTTATATACTTATACAAATCTTATATATCTCACACACATATACATTTAAGACTTAGCAAAATACAAAACTCTAGCAAAGCTAAGGGGCTGATTTTCTTGGCTCTACTTGAGCCTAACTTGCTCCATTCCAGAAGCTTTTCAAAAGGCTAACACAGGTAGACTTCGAGGCCTTCTTTATCCTTGTTGCTCAGTTTGCTCACCTATATATACATATAAATAGTGAGCTAAAGCCCAACGAGTAATAACAGAATAAAGAGGTTAAATGAATGAAGTTCGATGATAATACAAAAAAACTTGTCTTACAATTTCGAAACGAATCTTAAATCATTTTCAAAATAAGGCATTTGCCATATTATATCAAATTTATAACAAAACATTTTCCATATCAAATCCCTTATCAAAACATATATTTCATTTTCTAAAACAATCCATTTCAATAGGCAAATCAATTCGATTAGCCATCACATTAATCCCTTGCAATAATAAAAACCATTGTTCGATAGCATTTTCAATACAATTCTGCCTTCAATTAAATTCTCAATGATCCATGTTATCCTAATAACAATACTCATTCAATGATAATTTACGTGGTACATCTAATAGAGTAACAATATTCTAATAACAATGGACCACAATACAAT
This sequence comes from Camellia sinensis, assembly GCF_004153795.1. Taxonomy (NCBI): domain Eukaryota; kingdom Viridiplantae; phylum Streptophyta; class Magnoliopsida; order Ericales; family Theaceae; genus Camellia; species Camellia sinensis. The sequence goes on along the minus strand of NW_021025351.1, from coordinate 1,039,028 downwards.
GGACCACGATGGGTCAATCAATAATCCAATGGACCACGATGGGTCTAACACTAGAGATCTCTATGTTTCAATCAATCCAATAGCCTTGGTATTGTTCCCCCCCCCCAGGCAAGGGCCTATAATCAATGGTCGTGGTATTATTTCTCCCAGGCAAGGGCCTCACTAAAGGATGCCATGAATATATTTTGAAAGTGAACTTCATTCATCATTACGAATAACTTTTAAATAAACCATTCAATCAATCACATAACGATTTCAAAAACAGTAATCACTTCGAAAATAAATATAATTTGAACATATCTTTATAAAGTTACTAGTTATAGTGGGTTGAGTCGATATAAGGCCTCCGATTTCCACCTATACAAATCACATAACAAAAACACAATAGAAGCACCATTCAATATTCATTTCATTTTAATTCAACTCTCTTTATGTGTTTCTAGCTTATTCCATGACTATGCGAGTCCAATTGGTGCCTAAGAATACTTAGAATGTCATAAGGATGCAAGTAGGCACTTAGAAGAGTTAGTCAAAAATTGCAGAAAACAGGGTCTTCGCTCGAGTGCACCTTTGGTGGCTTGAGCGGTCTGCAAAGCTTTGTAAAAATACTGTGAGCTCATAATGTTAGCTCGAGCCACCATTTGGTCGCTCGAGCGATCTGTAAAAATTCTGGGTTTTCAAAGTTAAAAAATTGAGCTTCCAAATTCCAATTCAATACTTGGGGTCTTGCACAACTTTGTTAAAACCACATAATCTCTTTTAACAATCAAGAAAACATGGTCAATTTCTAACCATTTACATCCAACTCTTTTAATTCAAGATTAAACTCCAAATTTCCATGAACTTGTGTTTATAAAACTTTTCATTTTTCTCTTCAGAATTTGAAATCAATTCTTCAAATCTTCTTAAATTTCATGATGCATGTGCTATTAAAATTCTAATTTATGCAAGATAACAAAAATCAAACCCACAAAATGCCCAATTCTAAATTAATTTCTACAATTTGAATTTAATTCAATTCCTTCACCCTTTTACTAATTTCTTTGAAATTACATGAAATTGATTCTTAACTCTTTTCTATTTTCCTTTAAATCATCAAATTGGAGTTCTGAAACTCTGCATGTATGAAATTAAGATCAAAACAAAATAATTTTAATTAAAATAGCTCTAATTTGGATTATTATTAATTTTCTTCATATCAAACCCAAATTCAAATCCATAAACCCTTTAAACATGAATTAAAATCTCAAAACCTTGAAATCCTATGGTGCATGTTTAATTACAGTATTAAACTTGTAGAATTTGCTCATGCATGTAATAATGAGGCTTAATTTTATGCAAGACCACATCATCAAATCCAAAATAATTAATTTCCATAACCATGAACCTACCTTAATTTCTTTATCCTTGTTTTCTAAGTGCTTCCAAATTACTCATCATTAATTTCAAGTGTAATACATGAATTCTACAAAAATCAAACATAAATTCCATACCTTAAGCTTTAATTCGCTGAAATTCTCTCTCTCTCTCTCTCTCTCTCTCTCTCTCTCTCTCTCTATAATGTCTCAACTCTTAAACCCACTCTTTCTCTGGAAGTGCTCTCGGCAGAAAGATAAGCCATAGCTCCAGCACAAGGACACACATCCACTTCTCTCTCTGTACTTGAATTCTTCAACATACACATAGCAAGATGGACCCTTTCTTTTGACTTTGAAAAGTTTCTCACCAAGTGATATACACTCTCAGCACCATCCACAAATACACACACCTCATTCTTTCATTACACACTAGCACATTTCATTGAGGCTCCAGCACATCACTCACATGCACACACAGAGAGCAGATTTCTCAATACACCCACACCCATAAACACTCTCAATTCTAGACTCTTCCATAATTCAATATCTAATTAAATTAATTAATTCGGCAACCTTTAGTCTTAACAAATCTTGATTAGCACACAATTTAATCAATCATAGCTAATCACAAATCCTACATAATTTAATTAGTCCAACTGACTTCAATTAAGACACAATTAATTATATTTAATTTTTATCAATCTGAATTAGATTTTTAATCAAACTCCCAAAAGACTCTAAATATCAAATCAAACATATTGCCACCATCAATTTTGTTATCTCGAATCATTAAGGCCTTCAATTTCAGATCAAACTTAAAATCTCCATCAACAAATCACATACTCAATTGAATACCAAAATAAATCATTATTAAAATCAAATACAAATTAGACTCCAAAATTCTCATTATATTAGAGTAACAACCAATTAGAATCCAAATCTCCTTAATCAATTTAACATAAAATCTTATACATGATGTGGTTGGCTTAATCTAAGGTTTATGCTAATTAAACTTGATTAATTCATTACGAATTGAAATTTTTCCAAATTTTACCGCAGGTTCTAAAAATCACGCTAAACATAAACGAAAAGTTGGTTTTGGTTTTTGGCGCCTCTAAGGCTATAAATTCTCAGTTCAAAGCCCCAATTGCAATAGATTTTTCTATACTTAATAGATATAAATTCATAATCACATAATTAAACGTACAAATTCATATCAAACACATAACCATATGCATAATTAAGTATATTACAGGTTGGGTCATCATAACCCATCAGTCTAAGGATGATACACAGTGCTAAAGGCCAATCTCGTGCCCAAGGCGCTCTGTAGGCTCTGCCACAACCGAGCTGAGAAATGCAGATCTCTATCCGAAACAATCGTCACTGGAACGCCGTGCAATCTCACAATGTCCCTAATGTAAAGGTCGGCAAGATGATCTACCGAGTCACTTATGCGCATAGGTATAAAGTACGCTGACTTAGTCAATCGGTCAACTACCACCCAAATGACGTCACTACCCCGTTGAGTCCTCGGAAGGCTCATAACAAAATCTATCGTGACATGCTCCCTACTTCCACTCGGCTATAAGCAAGAGTTATAACAAACCCGCTGGCCTTTGATGCTCGGCTTTCACTTGTTGACAAGTAAGGCATTTTGACACAAACACGGCCACATCCTTCTTCATACCTCTCCACCAAAACTGATGATTAAGGTCGTGATACATCTTTGTGCCTTCCGGATGCACCACAAGACGTGAATAATGAAACTCTCAGAGTACTTCCTCTGGCAAGACTCTGACACGAACAAGCAATCACGGTATCTCACACTCGAGTCGGAGTACACGTTCAAGCCTCTTTTTACCTTCTCACTGGAGATTTTCTCCTGGAGAGATTCTATCTCAAGGCCACCATTTTGTGCTTCCATCACTCGGTTCACAAGTGTAGGTTATGCAACTACTGAAAACAAAGCTGCAGACTCAACAGACTAGCCAAGCTGCAAGTTAAACTCCCCAATAGCACCCAACATATCCCAATCTCGGATAGCAATGCCAGCTACACTGCTAATTGATTTCCTACTCAAGGCATCGACTACAACATTGGCCTTTCTTGGGTGAAAATGTAGCTCGAAATCATAATCTTCTATAAACTCCATCCACCTAATTTGCCTCAGATTCAAGTCTTTCTGTGTAAACATATATTTCAGACTTTTATGATTAGAAAATACCTCAAACTTCTCACCATACAGGTAATGCCTCCAAATCTTCAAGGCAAATATCACCGTCGCTAACTCTAGATCTTGAGTAGGGTAATTCCTCTCATGTGTTTTCAATTGTCGTGAGCCATAGGCTACTACATTTCCCTCTTACATCAGAACACAACCCAAACCTTCTTGTGAGGCATCACAACATACCGAATAGCCCAAACCCCTCTCCAGAATAATCAATACTGGAGCAGTGGTAAGTCTAACCTTAAGCTCTTGGAATGACTTCTCACAAGTCTCATTCCACACAAACTTAACTCATTTCCTAGTCAATCTAGTCAATGGTGAGGCGAGCCTTGAGAAATCCTTCATGAATCTATGATAATACCCGGCCAACCCTAAGAAACTACAGATCTCGAAAGCATTCTTAGGTTGCTCCCAATCTTGCACTGCCTCTATCTTGGATGAATCTACAATCACCCTTTCCTCGGATACTACATGGCCTAAGAACTTATCTTCTTTCAACCAGAATTCACATTTTCCAAATTTAGCATACAGTTTGTGGGCTTTAAGTAACTCAAGTACTACCCGTAAATGTTCCTCATGCTCCTCCTCAAAGAGTGAGTAAATCAAGATGTCGTCCACAAAAACGACCACAAAATGGTCTAAGAACTCACGAAAGATCCGGTTTATCAAATCCATAAACACAGCTGGTGCATTGGTTAGCCCAAAGGATATCACTAGAAACTTATAATGGCCATACCGCATATGGAATGTCATCTTCGGGATGTCCTCCTCCCGCACTCTTAACTGGTGATAACCCGATCTCAAGTCTATCTTAAAAAAGCAACAAGACCACTTCAACTGATCTAACAAATCATCTATACGAGGCATTGGGTACTTGTTCTTAACAGTTATCCGGTTCAACTTCTGGTAATCAATACAAAGTCACAACACAAGATCTTTTTTTTTGGCAAAAAGAGTCGGTGCTCCCCAAGGTGAAGTACTAGGGCAGATAAAACCCTTATCCAACAGCTCCTACAGTTGAATCTTTAACTCACTCAAGTCGGCAAGTGCAAATCTATGCGGTGCCATAGAAATTGGTGCTGTGCCAGACACTAAATTAATAGAGAACTCGATCTCTCGGTGAGGTGGTAAACTGGTAAGATCCTTTGGAAAAACATCCGAGTATTCACAGACTACCCTTGGTAACTTAACTCAGACTTCATCACACTCAGTACTTAAGAAGTTAGCAAGAAGGCAACTAAACTCACTCTGCCCACGCGGATCATACACCGGCGATAAGACTCTACCAACTCGGTACCCCAAGAAAAAAAAGCAATCACCGCTCAGGATACATACAATAACCCTCTGGCGGTAGCAGTCTATAATAGCCCGGTATGATGACAACCAATTCATACCGAATATAACATCAAAACTAGACATATCAATCAACACAAATGCAAAGGGAAGTCGGC